>JBCJKH010046127.1:46917-58691 GCA_039877255.1 Loriculus beryllinus | reverse complement strand
CATTGTGGTATCTTGACCTTGATCTCATCTCTACCAATGATAATCTCAGTGCAACAGAGATTTTTCTGATGATCATTTTTCTCAGTTGCTGGTGCCACAGCAGACGTGGGGCATGGTTTAATGCATTAAAAATCTGAACAGTTGTTGAAGATAAAATTGTTTGTTTGCATCCTACTTCAACACAGAATTGATACTTCTGAAAGAGATGTACATTGAAATGTTCATTGACGTACCTGTGAAGCACTCAAAATCAGCTCAGTAGCATGAGCAAGGTATTGACTAAGCAGGTTGAAGAAAGATCAGCAAACTCGCAGCAGCAGAGCACAAACTCTTGTTTTGGCCATACCTCCTGAACCACACACGGAAATGCCAGCCATGGTTCCTAACCTTCCACACTAGTTCTTCCTCTTCTTATCGCACAACTGAGCTGTAACTTTATCTGCTCCTCAGAAGTGCTTTTTCAGATTTCCTGTCTGCAGGAAGAGCTACTATGGAAAAAAACCACCCCAAAACACAGAAAGCATCAGAATATAGGAGTCTGTGATTCAAACTGCATTTTCAATTGAGTCAAAAATGTAGCACCAGAGCACACCACCACGTCAATGATTCACGAGTTCAGGATGATATGATCAAGGATGGAAATGTTCATAATGTTCTGCTGTCTCTTCTTATTGCTCTTTGAGTCTGGGCTGTTGTTATATGTCAACTGCATTGTTAAATTCTAAGAGAAAGAAAAGCATAAGGCCAGTCGATGTGTTCCAGACCTGAGCTTAAAAGGAATTGCTGGGCCCTTGGGCAGGGAGATGCCCCAGGTTCTACTGAGGAACCTGTTTCTTCTATTGCAGGCCAGAGATTGGAACACGCAACACAAAGAATTGATTTAGCATTCTGAGGTTTTTACAGCTCGTGACACTAACCTGACAAAGCACAACCCTCAGCAACATACTACAGCCTAAGATGCATTTCCTTCTGCAAGTGTGCCTGAAGAGACAACAAAATGCAGAATAGCCAGTAAATTATTTCAGCAGCCAAACACCTCCTGTTCCACTAGGAACAAGATTTCCATCGGGAGACAAGAGACATACTGGGAAAATCCGGACTTGTGACAGCTCTAAGATTGTATGGATTCAACCACGTAACAGCACAGGCTTTCCACACCGTATTGGTTGTGTACAGTCCTTCTGTACAAATAAAGATACAAAGATAAGGATACAAAGAAAGATTTGTCAACTGCTGTACAATAGAAAACCTCTAAGAGTTGTTTGAGGAACGATGAGAAGAACTGAGTGAATAGCATACATGTCATTTAATTAGCATTTAATGCCTGTGCAGTTTAAAGAAACATTGTCATTTCATTTCTGAACTAACACAAGCAATTCGCCTTCACCTTTCCCCCCTCAACTCAGTGCAGACATTGCCTAAGTGAGAACTAGCTATGGGCTGGTACAGCACTGAAAGACAAAACCCCAAATTACCTACAATCTCTCAATTAAATGCAAGACACAATTTACCACTGGAATATACCTCACACAAGTAGCAAGTGCATTTAAACACTTGCTTAAGGTCCAAGAGCTGTCTACTTTTAGCTTTGAAAAAACTGCTCTTCAGTAATATAACAGAAAAAAAGAAGGCTACAGTGCTTTGATACAGTCCTGGTTTTCTCACAGTTCCTACAAATTACAAAATGAAGACTCCTGACAGACAGTTCTCAATCAATGAAAGGATTTTAACACTGGTTTGAACTGCCAGTCACAATCCCTAAATCTTGAGAGCATGAAGAGACAGAACAAACTAGAAAAATGTAAAAAGTTTTATCCAGCTCTATAAATGGGCTCTCAGAGGCAAAGAGAAGCCAAGTGGCTTGCTGCTCATCACACAGGAGACCTGTGTAGATCATCTAGGTACTGAGTTTTATGCCTTCCAAGTCTCCCTCCCCACAAGTAATTCACAAAACCTCCCCATGCCCACTGCCAACATAAAGTCTGTAGGATGGGATATTCTTATAGAATACTCTGGTAAATAACAATCCCAAACAGAAGAAACAGGAATTAATGACATCAAGATTTTCTCTGGAAACCATAGTGCAGATTTGCAATACTCCATCAGCAATGTTGTTCTAGGAAAGATACTCACAAAGGTGCTGTTTTCCTGCTACATGTTCAATACATGTTTTTCCTTTTCTAAACAGGCCATACATAGCAGTCAAAGAAACTCATCTGTAGGTAAATCATTAGCAGTAACATGTGGAAAGTACATACTCAGTCATTCCATTCTATGCTACCCTAACACAACAAATGTGACTTACAATGGCTCAACCACATATGGGTGTTTTCTGCTGTTTCAGAGAACTGGATGAGCTTTAAGGTCCCTTCCAACCCAACCTTTCCGTGATTCTATCAGCTAAGGCAAAGCAACAACGGCCCTGCCCCAAAGCAGGGGAACATATCCTACAGTGCATCCCTATGGAAGGTCCTCACAGCTCATCCCTGCTTTTGGTTATCATAATTTCTTTGCTACCTTTTGTGAGAGAAAACGTTGGTTTGTCGCAAGAAAAGTAAAATGGTTTTAAAGCTTTTCAAATTATCTGAAAACCACACCTTCAAGCAACATCTAACTGTGCTTCAGAAGAGTTAACATTTGTAAACTAAATCAGGCCCAAAGTGATAAAAGTGAGCATCAGAAAGACCATACCTAAAATAAAGCATGTTGAAAGCAGGCAGGGAAGAAGCAAAGCCAAAGCAAAGACAAGTGACAGAAACTGAGATCGCAAATTTGTTTTACAAAGTCACCATAAGAAAGGGAGGCAAGAAAGAGGGAAAAGGCTGGTGCATCCAGGGAGGGAAGAAGGGGTGAGTGGAAACAGCTGGAATTGTTCAGCTGTGTCAACATTCGGCTGTTTCGCAGATTGACGAGCAAAGTGTCATCTGAAACCAATTACATTCCCAAAACCCCATGGACCCAGTTCATAACATTGATTAATCCACACTGTGAAAACATCCCCAAGCAAAACTGGAACAGCTGTCAGCCCTTGGAGCTCACAAAGAGCACTTGATTAAAAAAAAGAGAAAAAGCTATGCACACTCTTTAATACCATCTTTGTCATGTACAGAAGATCAGATACCTGCTCCCATCGCTTAAGAAGAAAAAAAGATGTCCACTTCCTCCTAGCCATGGTGCTTTCCAGCATTACCATGAGTGGCTTGTCAGCATTAGACACGGGCCAGTGTTAATCTCCACAGGCAAAGCACCTGCCTGAGAAATAGCAACCCCTTGAAGATGCCTTTTCCTCTCCTTTGCAGAGCCTGGGGGACCACAATTGACTTTATGAAGGATGGAAACTCCCTGTCCCTACTCCAAGTGCCTTGCAATTGTTATCTTCAGGCAGATTAGTTATGCAGAGATCATCAGCTGTACTTGTGAGACACTCTACACTACCTGACTGTGAATCAGCTGTTCTGCCTAAGTGAGGTCAGCTCTGATGCCTCCCCACACACCACTCCTCCTCAGTTTGAACACTGATGAAGTGCCTGCTATAGGAAGATCTTGTACTTGATGAGGTGCTTCATCGTCTTAAGGACCTTGCCTGCTACGAGGTGCTTCACAGCACAACCACATCCTGCAAATCCCCACTCTATCCATCTGAGTGGTACCAACCTTAACCAGGTGTGTGCTTCTGTTCAGAGCTCTCTACTGGCCATGAAGACATAATTTATCTGTCACACTTCCCAAAAGAGCATCAGCCAAATGTATTCTGACAGTCTATAAAATATTTCCTAGCCAACCAAAATCCCTGCAAGAATATCATAACAAACAGGAAGTATTTCAGAAATGAAATCAAAAGTAACATAGAAGGGAAAGATTTGCAGTTTTCACAAATGTCAGTTAAAGGCTGCAGGAAAAAGAATCCCAGCCTGGCTTGTGTTAGAAGGGGCATTAAAGCTCATCCAGTTCCAACCCCTGCCATGGGCAGGGGCACTGTCCACTAGGCCAGGTTGCTCCAAGCCCCTGTGTCCAACCTGGCCTTGAACACTGCCAGGGATGGGGCAACCACAACTTCTCTGGGCACCCTGTGCCAGCGCCTCAGCACCCTCACAGGGAAAAACTTCTTCCTTGTATCTAACCTCAACCTCCCCTGTTTTAAGAAGATTTTTATGCTTCTATGTTAATCAAACCCCTTTATTAAAGAAGGTGTTTTTAGGTGGAGCTCAATGTATTTTTTTCAGATGCATGTATTATTTTATTTGTTATTCTAAAATAATGTTTAGAGGGGCAGAAAGCCTCCAGCAGCCAGCGTCAAAGATCAAGAGACCTTGCACTTCAACTTGCAATATTCTTCCTGCAATTTATCAGCAAAAATTGCTGTCACCATGTAACAGCAAGAGAAATTCAGGGCTGCATTTATATTTTTATTTCCCAGTTTCAGAGCAAAGAATTGGCAGACTGACAAGGTAAGTACCAGAGCATAAGTCCATAGAAACAAAAGCATTCAAATCATGTTGCTATTGTATGATTCCAAGACGTTGGTGAAGTGACAATTCCCTTTCTAGTGACTACTTGGTACCTGTAACTCATCACACATCTTTTGAGACAGTCCATGGATTCAAATATGATACACAAGAAAACATTACCATTACTGCACAGCCTGTACCAGAATTTAAATGAATAAAGTCAACATCAGAGGACTTAACACACACCTGATTCTGCACTATAGAGAAATGCTTCCAGCTTTCGAAGACCTTTTTGTGAAGGCAAAGTATAACGTTATAGGAGTCAGAATATCTTTCAGCTTATTCCTTCCTTCGCTCAATGCTCTTTTTTATTTCTAAGGGCTTGTCACAGATCAACCCCCCCTCATTGTTTAAACTTCAGTGTTCATTCCAGCTTCACAATCACATACACAGAACAATCCAAACTGCAGCATGCACGATCAACTGTTTCAATTCATTACTCAGAAACTAAGTTCTGCCAGAATGGTTATTTATTTAGGGACAATGGGATACTGTTGAAAGAATTTCTATTCAGAAAGGTAAGTAAATTTCTGAATTCAAGTGGGAATTTCCTTTTGACTCTTTACAAAGCAGTCCAGTAATATTAGTTACCACCACTGAATACAGTGCAAAAGCTATCACCATCTGGCATGTGTTTCCAATCCCTAGCCAAGATCAGCATCTGATATCATGGGCACTGTATAAATAGAGTAACATCTTATAATCAGGCTCCCTGTTTTGCAGGGTACTGGGATGTATCAACTCAGTGGGCACTATTCAGGCCTATAAAATGGTGTAGTATTTACATGTGTGCTTAGTGTTAAGTATACATACACCAGTAATAAGTTACGCTACATTAAAACACTACAAAAGAAGAATACTATTTCACACATGGAATTCTTTCAAGACACTCAAGTTCTTATTTCTTCTATTTTCTAGAAATAAAAAATATTCATTAGATCTAATATTTCATATTCTGCAACAGAAAAGAGATGTACAGTGACATTAAATACAAACCAGAAAATTGTGAGACCACAGCAAAACCCAGTTCAGAAGGTTGGTCCACATGCAGTAGCCAGACCTTTTAGAGTGACTAATACCCAATCTTCAACCTAAAGAATTCAAAACCTATGAGGTACTGTATTCTCTGCTGTTGAACAGGCAAGTGCCAAGCTCTATTTTCTGACCACCAAAACTCATTATCATTTTCTCATGAAAGAAGTTGTATGACTCATAGCATTTGTCTGCAAGAATGTACAGTTAAAGGCCAAAATTACTCACACCCTTTCAAAATCCAGCATGAGAAAGTGAAATTCTTATACCACCAATGGCTGGATTCACATGGGTTACTAATAGTAGCTAACAGACTGAGAAAATAATATGTAAGATATTCTTGAGACTATAATGAGAAAAACTGGTACAAAGACCTGTAGAATTAGGGCAAAGTATAAAGAGTTATTCAAGCTGTAGCAGACATCCATCAATTCATAGAATTTAAAGTCAAAAAAAGACAAGTAGGATGAGCTATTCTTGCATATCCAAAGATGCCTGTATCAGGTCACTGTATTTCACATCATTAACCCCTGCACTGAGTCCCATAAATAGCGTTTGATTAAAACTTTTCTTACAGAAAGGCATCCAAGCTAAACCTGAAGACTTCAAGAAATGGTGCAGCAACTGCTTCTCACAGTAACTGTGTTTCTCACAGTAACATGAATTCATCTGCTCCAGCATTCCAGCCACTGGTTCCTATTTCCCCCTCTCCATTAAATAAAAGAAAGTTCTTTGAAACCCGGTATTTTCTTTCTCTGAAGACTCTCAAGCACTGTTATCCTACAGATGCCCAGTTTTCTCTCTGATAAATTTAAGACATGATGCTCCAAGCAGTTAAGGCCAACCATCTCCTTCTACTTCAAATATTTTGTGGGAACGTTCTGAACCTTACTCAATACTTCAATGTCCCTGACAGGATGACAGGAATTATTCTAGTGTTGTCGGACCAGCCTACACAGGGATATAAACAGGCAAAACTTCTCTCCCATCTCTCATTCCCATTTACACAAACAAGTATCTCATTACAGTTCTCTTCCACCAGAAGCCCATGGTCAGCTGTTACCCAAGAGGCCTGTCTCTGTTTGCATGACACAGTCTTCTCCCACAGCAACATTAATTTTTCTTAGCTGAGTTGATTTACACAGGCCTTCTGCTTAAACAGGCAAAATTCAGATGCTTTCTATGTAAAGCAGATACTATTTTTATCTAATTCTGCCACTCTGTGCTACCTGGAAATAAAGCATCAGTGATTCAGATAGATTCTTCCAAGTAACTGACAGGAATATTGAGTAGTGTTGAAACTAGTCCCCATGCCTGCTGAATGCCCATACCAGCTCACGCTGATTCTCCATGAACATGTGTCTGAGATAAGGCAGTCACAGCAGCATCTAGTGCACAGACTGCTGCAACTAAAGATGAACTTGCAGGAAGAAGCAAAAGGAACTTCAGACAAAATCTTGGTGAACAATGTGCTTTGAACCCCATGCTGTGACTGCATGAAGAACTGCCATAAACAGGAGCTGCAAACGAACTGAATGCTCAGAAGTTCTCAAACCAAGGAACCACAGCTGTAATGTAAAGGTGAAGATGCGCTGATGTAAAGTAGTAACTAATACAATCAGGAATTCCTAGAGCTTCACTAAGAGTCTTTTTGGTTCCAAGTTTTCTGAAGAAAATATGGATCATCACCACAGATTGGTTATCTTGAAGGGTCAAGTGTTGAAGGGGAGGTATGAAATGGGTGACTAAAGCGAAGGAGAACAACAGAAGGAATGTCTTCTCAAAGAGAGTAATGACCATATATAGCATGCCTGTTTTTATATATAGTTGATGTGTTTGATGTCTGAGGACCTTTCATCAACTCTGTCATCAAGCGGTATTTCCCAAACGAAGGACTGGTGTTCTGTGAGTGCCAGCAGTTATTTATTTGAGCTTTTCAAAGCATGACTGCTCTATTTATCCTTACAGGGACCGTTACACCAAAGAGCATTCTGTACAATTTTGCTACTGAGAGCAGGAAGCAGGCCGGGCAGGCAGACATTCACACAGCTATGCCATTACCTCTCTGTAGGTGCTTAGAACAGCAAGAATTTTGTGGATGAATACCTGCATGTTCACAATCCACACCTTTAAAAATGTGCACATAGGCTTGAACTTCAATATCCTTCAGGGTAGTACCCACAACTATAACTGTGTAATCAACAGCAACGTAATATAGAAGGAATACTACTGAAAGCCAAAACTATTGGATGATATGACAGTTCTTCAGATGGCCTAATCAAACCTTGGACAGAAATGCAGCCAAGGCTATAATACCTAGACATATCAAAAAGATAAATCATTTTTGATGCGGTCGAAGTATGAGATCCACTGAAAGAATGAATATGAATAATAAAAGTACTTCCTCATTCTAGAAAATCATCTGCTTCCTTTTACTATATGCTGAGAAAAAAATATCCCACACAGAGGCAATATGATGTTAGGGAATACAGCTTTTTATTTTTAATCATCCCCTAAGAACAAAAAAAGGAAGATACGGATAAGTACTACAATGAAGGAAACCTACATAAGTAACATGCCACAACTCTTGCCAGCCCGTGGGTATCTGTCCCCTTCTTCTGCCTCAGCCACTGGATTCACTGAGCCCCAGGGATTCTCGGAAGGGGCAGCAAAGGAACAGTTCTCTCAAGCTGAGCTCCCACTGTGGTTAAACTGAGCTCATTTTATGCTTCCTCAGGCATTAGGGATACAGCAGACTGGATCTGAGCAAAAACACTACACGTCAATAAAGCTTCCCTCTCTCCAAATTTATACTTACTTTCTGCTAAATTTGGCACTGAAATAATCAATATTTAGGAACAAGTATGCAGTAATTTAATACAAGGTCTGGATGCAGAAGCTATCTAGGATGATGGCACAAAGCTATGACTGCCTTGGCTGCATCTTATCCACTTCTCAAACCATCCACAAATATATGCTGGTATCAGGTCACCTATTTGAGTGGAGCAGGATTCATTTGTGTGCTAAGCTTTCCCACCAGGCCAGCTTCCTAGGCTACATTTCAGTATAAGCTAACCTTGGTACAGAAACAGGTTTTCCAGCGTATGTACCTAATAAAGTGACAACCCTCAGGATCCCCCTGACGACTTCCTTCAGGTCACACAATGGGTAGAAAAATACCCATCCTCTGAGCTTACAATTTGACCGTACAGGAAAAACCATGCCAATTAGTTATCTACTTTTCCCCTAGATATCAGTTTATAGATTGTCATTGTTTATTAACACTTTCTTACCAAGACTTTCAATTTCTCTGGACTAAAAATGGACCTCACCTGGAGCACTGTGTGCAGTCCTGATGTCCTCAACATAAAAAGGACATGGAACTGTTGGAACAAGTCCAGAGGAGGCCAAGAGGATGGTCAGGGAACTGGAGCATCTCTCCTGTGAAAACAGGCTGAGAAAGCTGGGACTGTTTAGCCTGGAGAAGAGAAGACTGCGTGGAGACCTCATAGCAGCCTTCCAGTATCTGAAGGGAGCCTATGGGGATGCTGGGGAGGGACTCTTCATTAGGGACTGTAGTGATAGGACAAGAGGTAATTGAGTCAAACTTAAACAGGGGAGGTTTAGATTGGATATAAGGAAAAAGTTTTTTACTGTGAGGGTGGTGAGGCACTGGAATGGGTTGCCCAGGGAAGCTGTTGTTCAAGGTCAGGTTGGACAGAGCCTTGGGTGACATGGTTTAGTGTGAGGTGTCCCTGCCCATGGCAGGGGTGTTGGAACTAGATGACCTTAAGGTCCTATCCAACCCTAACTATTCTATGTTTCTATGATTCTCTAGACGTAAGTAAAATCCAAACCTCTCACAAGCCTGACTAATGAGTGGAGACAGAGATATAGTTTCAGATGACTTGGGTATGAAGCTTCAGATGGGGCTATTGGTTATGCGGAAGATGAAGAAGGTCCAGATTGCAGAAACTCCACACAAAGGAAAGGTCTGTTCTTGCCAGCTAGGCCAAGGGAGTGGTAAGATATCAGTGAAGCAATATCAAAGATGTGAACCTGAGCTAAGAGGAATTGGTTTGGGGAAGAGAAGATTTAGGAGCGATCAGTAGAAAGATGATATAAGTGGGTTTTGGAGACAAAAGGGTGTCCCACAAAGAAACAGAAGGAGAGAGAAGGGAAAATGGAGGTTGATAGGCTACTGGACATGCCAGTAGGGATAGGAACTGGGTGGAAGAAGAAAGGTTATAGAAACTGCTGAAAAGTAGGAACAGCTTGAAGAGGAAGAAAGAAAACAAAAATTTGAAAGCTGATGTATGGATCCATGAATCGTCTTCAACAGAATTTGATTTCAGCTGAGAGTTTCCAGTGAAAGGGACTGAGCTGCAGAAGTAATAGGTGCAATGCTTGGTCAGGTTGCATGCCACAGAAAAGGATTTGAATATTTTGACTTCGAGCTGCTTCAGAGATGACTGACTGTGTGGAGCACTGGTAAACTCTGAATGTGGGATATAATGAGCAAAAGGAATATTTCATTTTCACAGCTTTCACTATGCCAAAGAAACACTGCAGGTACTATTGAGGTTGCAGAAACCCTTTGCTGCATGTCCTTAGAAACTTACAAACATATTGCCCAGGCCCAGAGATGCTCCTGACTGAAAATGATGCAAGACTGCCGATGGATATCTGTTGTAAATGACAATTTGCTTCACTCAGGTAAGGATTTAACTTCTAAACTTCACGGACAATAAGAATCCTCATTTGACTTAAATTCCACTGCCATTTCTAAATCACAGGCTTTCTAGCTCTTGCTGGACCCCAAAAGTGATTTGGTCATAAAGCTCATAAGGGACTAAACTGAAGTTCAAGTGAGATTAATGTGGGCCAAATTGATCATAATATGATGCTGGTTGAATTTCCCCTTAACACCAGCCATCAGTAGATCTAGTTCTGTACTCCTGTTCCTACAGTACTCTGAAGGAAAAGGAGGAAGGTGTTCCCCAAGAAGCAGAAGTGGCAACAACAACCAATCTGCTTTCCTGACCTCAGAGTATGTGTTAGGGTGAGATGGTTATTTATTATCTGTATTGCTGTGGTCCTTAGGATTCTTTATGCAACTCACAGTTGCATTCTGATTTTGGAATGGAAAAACCCATTCTGCATAAAGAGCCACCTGGGCTCTGCAAAAAATGTGCAAGCAGAAAACCCTGACTGCTTAGGATAAAGGCACATGGCTGTGAAAACCTTTCTTGTTTAGCTCAAAAGTTATCCTGTCTAATGGAATAGCAGAATAAGCAAGCAGAACTGTTGAAGGATTTACTTGCTGAGCCAAAAAAGCTTGTAAGTAGTTAACGAGTGTTTAGCCTTGCTGAACTTTCATAACACTGCCATTGATAACCAAGCGGGACCTGCACAGCACAGGCTTATGGAAAAAAAAGAGCTGGACTTGTTCTTTCTCAATTTTAAGAAGACTCTTAAGCCCTAAGTGGTGAAAGATGTCAAAGTTAAGATGCCAGTAAAAAGGGACAGCTGAAGGCAAAGCCATTGCCCATTTTCTTTGACAGAAATATAGTAAAACTACTAATGGGGTGGTCTGGTAACATGTGCTATAGGAGTTATATCATGTTCTCATGATGTGAATCTGGGGCACAAGACCTCAGAAAACAGAGAAAAGGTCACTGCCATGGGGGAAAGCTTTTCGAATTTGGATGACCATGTAAGTACATTGTGAGTAAATGGTTACTTAAATCTAAAACCAAGACACTTTTTTTTTTTTTTTCTTAAATATGCAGTCTCATTTTTAATTTGACCCTGGTATTCGAAGACCCACGGGGCCCTTCTTTGTTGGATGAAAACTGGGACTAGAGTAGGTTTTAAAAGAACTTTCGTTTGATGACTGTACTGTAAGACTAAAGCAAGCTATCACTCAAGACCAATTTTTATAAGTCCTTTTCCACACAATAGAATGGATTCAGGAAAATATGTATCTAATTAGAGGACCAATACCCAAACATTTAGGCAGTTATCTTCCAGGGATATAAAACCCAGTTAAAAATATTCAGTTGTTTACATTACTTGTGACTACTCCAAATTTATGGCTAGCAAGAATCTAATTAGATTATTCCCTCTCTTCAGGAGTGGATGAACATCCCCAGCTATCAAGACACACGTGGTCTGAATCAACAGAGTGAGATATCCAGATTTCTGAGCTGCATACCAAAATACACAAACAGC
>JBCJKH010046127.1:24539-43245 GCA_039877255.1 Loriculus beryllinus | reverse complement strand
AGACTACATCTCATATGTAAAGACACATATGCATCTGTTTTAAAGAAGTGCAGCAGCTGAACGATTTCAGAGTGTTTTACACATTTGACTTTCTCGATAGAGTATTTCAAACACCCGTTTGCTCCTGTTTCTGCATGTAATTTATATTCCTGAGACACAGAGGTAATGTCAAAACCTGACAGATCAGAGAAATCCACATTTGTGAAAGGCTCCTTGGTATCAACAGGAGCACATCAAATGCCACAAGCTAAGACGACATGGTTTCATGGTGCCTCCGCTTCTTTGACTGTGTACCTATGCCCGCTGCATAAAGCCTTCAGTCTCACACTGCAAATCCAAGCTCCAGAGGGAAATACAAATTCGTAATAGGTTCAGGGCAAATATCCAACACACCACGTTTACATCTGAGGGGATGCAACTTGCAACTTCAATGTAAAAGACAGTGAAAGGAATCAAAGTGATCCTTTGAGGAAAGTGTGATTTACTACCTAACACAAGACCAGCATTGTGTGTCATGTGCACAAAGACATCCTTAGCCTGACATTTAATATGTAAAAGATTTGAGCTAGGGCAGTCTCCTTGGAAGCCAGCAATGCTATCCTTCCGTAAATCATTTACTTTCTCTCTGAAAGAGGACAACATACCAAAATATTGCCCAATTGCAGAATACACAGGTCAAATGAACTCTCGCTAAATAAAAAGAGAACACCCTTCTTTACCCGAGGAAATATTATGCCAACAATGGACACAAAACATGGCCTCTAATGATGTAACAGAAGAGTGCAAAACAATAAAATGCCCAAGTCAAAATCCAAAAAAAATGTGACCCCTAATACTCTCTTTTCTCCCTTCTCATGGGACACAGGGCTCTTGAGTTCTGCCAGGCACTTTCTGCATAATGACAAAGCAGACAGTATCAGACCACTTGGATGCTGGGCAGGCTTGGTGAAAAATGCACTGAAAACTGTTGTGTCTCTTTGGAACAAGGTGGAACAAGCTCCCCACCACAAGCTTACATTTGTGTCATCACATTAATCTTCAATTTCACAAATTTTGAAAACCTACATTGTTTTTCAGATGACAAATGTCTGTCAGTACATGAGTGATCTTGCTCCTCTGCACCACAGCACAAACCAGTTCAGGTTTCCTATTTCTATTAAACATTCTGTGGACAAAGGAGGCAGGCGGGTGGAAGTACAACCACTCCAGTTACTGCAAGGTGTTAACAAAAAGCCAGCCACTTTTCATACTACATGCCATGGATGGGGATCTCCCTGGAAGGGGCAGCACTGGGACCACCAAACCAGCCTAGAGCTCCCTGCATGAGCACAAACCCATTTCCACCCTTCGCATGACATCCTCGATATAAGATATGTATGGTACCTGACATACACACATGGTACAGTATCAAGGCTGCTGCAGCACTCCTCTTTACTGTATACTACAGCTACTGCATCCTAAAGCTGCCTATATTTCAGGGGCAACTGTCTGAAGGACAAGAAGTCAGAATAGGATTGTGGACAGAAAGCATAGAAGAGGTTAACAGAGGAAAAAAAACTGTATTAATAAAACATGAAGTATTTAAAATAGTTCAAGTATAGCAGAACTCACTTTCAGTTATGCCAGACTGGATGATGAAGTTTGTGTGATTAATTCCATTCTCTTCCTTTTCATCTCAGAAAACTGTCAGCTCTGTTGTACCAACAACATACTGTTACAGTGGCATCGTGAATAGCTCTTGGATAGCAAACAAAAAATATTAAGTGAGCTTTGCCAATTACCTACCACACATTTTGCTCACAAGCTGCCTTATTCTCTTACAATTCTATTGTTGGAATATCTAACCTTTTAAAAATAATAGCTACCACTTAAAAGCAATTGTTATTTTAATTGTGAATCGGGATCATAAATCCATTCTTTAGGAAGCAATTGTATGTTCTGCTGAGTTCTTTTAAATGTACCTCCCCTAATTCCCTCGCAGGCAACTTCTGCTATAATGAAATTTTTCATTTGCAAATTAGATTTGCTTGTAGCTAGAAACAAAAAGCTATCATCAGAGCGCCAGTAAAAAGGGATGCATCCTTACCCAGTAGGAACAATTAGTTGCACTGACTGCAATTGTAAAAGCTGCCTCTTCTTTTCTCCTCCAGCTCTATGATCTGAAGCAGGACTCAAACAGGAAATTGTGTGGCTTTACTAAAAACTGAAACCTGCAGAGCTTTGCCTCTTTACTGTGTCTTAACAGCTGGACTATAGTACGTGGGATCCATTCAGTAGATCTCATTTCTATGTATGTATACATATACTCTGCATACATATTCATATTACAATAGAGAAAGGAAAAATTAATTATTAATATAGAACTACCACTCAACAAGGGACTTAAGCAGCGGTTCACCTAATAAATCATCTGTTTAAAGGCAACAGCAATTGTCTTGACAAATGTCACAAATGCCACAGTGTACTTGTTTTATATGTCTTATTGACACAGAGAACTTGAAATAACACAGTAATCAACCCACTTATAACCCACTTTCTCAAGCAGAAAAGCATGGTTATTCCCATTTCACTTCCAAAAAGCCTGCTGACAGAAAACAGGCATGAAGAGATTAGGTAACTAATCCAAAGCTATTCAAGAAGCCCGTTGAAGAGTTCAGTATTGAAGAGGGATCTTATGAGTTCCAGCCTCATACCTTCATGCACATAAACCCTTGAATACTGAGTGCAGTTTAAACTTGAAACCATGTTTTCCCTGATATGCATTTTGTTTAAACTTGCAAGACTTCATGTTTTCTTGAGACAGAAATAATCCCGGCACTGTATGATCTAGTTGTTATTTTAATAACTCAACTCTGTGTGAGAGAACCAAGTATTGTATTTTTAGGTCCCCAGCAAGAAGCATTGTTCATTTTTATCCTTTCAGTGGGTGATCTTTATCTCTGGCAGCCTTTGGGATATTTTCTTCCTGTTCGAACACCAAGTACATTCTTATTAAGCTCCACTCTAATGAATCCTGTAGTCCTCAGAGCGGGCCACAACTCATTTGGAGAAATTAGTGAAAGGGAATAGCTACCGGATGACAATGAGGAAGACCTGAGAATGATCCCATTTTCAGGCATGAAAAGGAAGTAGCTGGAAACATACCTGCCATTAGTCACAGCAGGAGCTGGAACCTTTGAAACTAACATTGCATAAAGAGAAAGTTCTGCTTTTGGAAAAGTGGAAGATTTTATCTGGCTATGCAAACCTGTCAATCGCCACATGCCTTATTTCTCTTTGCAGCACAGAGGTTTGTGAGGCCGTGCTCGCTCTTTTTTCCCTGCCATCCATTTCAAATACAGAATTCTGAGCTCTTTTCTAGTCAACCCTGCATATCAAGCTCAGGAACACTTGCTGAAAAAGTTTTTCTGACTTTTTATCCCAAGCCCCGTAGAACTGAATTTGAGAGCCATTACGCAGATTATGCGCAAAAGGTTGATGAAGCCATGCTGGTGACTTCACATTGCAATGTTTTGTGAAAATTAAAGATCTAGAACTCTCCAAATCCCTCCTCTTGGCAGAAAGGAGGTTTTCTGCTATCATAGGGCAGGGTTTGCAAACACACACAGACCACAGGAACAGGGCAGCCAGCAGGAACAGAAAGTACAACCAGGATTTGCCAGACTGCATCAAATCACTGTCCCACAAACTCTGTGAAGTGCCTTGAGCCATATGCAGCGCCTGATGAGTGAGAGAAATCCACCCTGCGCTTCTGAGGCCCAATGCCAGGCACGGTGTTTTATATTTGAGCACCAAGGAAAAGAGGCCACGAGTCCCTGAACTTCCATCTATCTCCACCATTTGGTGACCAGCTTAAACTTTAAACCTATGAATGTGATCATGTTCCTTCAACTGCAGTTGCTTATGATGTTTATGTGTTTAATCATCATCACAAACCAGTGATGATGGTTCCGATGTTTACTCAAGACAACACGGTGCACCTGGTTAAAGGAAACAGGGAGTGATAGCGATTCAAACCTGGGATAAAGGAAGGACATGCCGAGAGCTATGAATTTGCAAACATGCTGCCCGAGCTGATGCACACCAGGCAGTGGGGAAGCAGGAATCAGAAATGCTTTTAGTAAACAGTTGTACAAATACAGCACTTCAGCTTTTTCTCATATCTGATAGACTAAATTTCAAGATAAAATAGATTGGTTTGAGCTAAGGGGATGAGATGGGAACATATGAAAAGTGCGGCAGTGTGCAGGCAAGCTTTCTTGCTAAATAAAAACATTTTATTCCTACGTCAGCATGAAATCTGGCACAACAGAAAAACAAATCTGTACTACCCAAATATCCTCAACTCCTGGCAAACTATTTCTGGTGAAGCCCACTGTTGTCCCAAAGCTCTCGAGTCTCAGGCTAAACCATCTGCCCAGTACCAGCTTACAGACATTGAAAAAAAGCTTGGTGTCAAATCCTGTAACAACTTGGCAAGGTCTTCAGACCTCTTCCACAGCCTTCCCCACAGGATGGAGCATATTCCTGAACCCTGGCTAACCGTGACGCTGAAGCAAGCCACAGCAACCCCTTGTAAATGGCAGAGATCTTCCAGTTTGCACTTCTGACGGAGGCCTCGATAATGTCCTCAACAATAAAGTCCTGCCTCAAGCGGAGCACTACATATTCCACTCCTCTGTTACACCAAGGCCATTACACAGCCCTGGTTCCCTGTATCTCTTTCTCTATTTACTCAGTACCATTTATATTTTATCTTCACAACCATCAGCCCTGTGCAATACACTCTAGCATCTCCTGTATAAGTGCTGTTGTTTTCATTCTGCCTTACCACACACCCATACTTCTCTCCATGTGGTCATAACACACACAGATGCAATTCTTGTGCAACCTAGTTAGCATTAAAAGGGAAGAAAGAGGTGCAGGCAAAGAGAAGTGCCTGACAATACTGCTAAAAGTAACAGGCATCGAATCGAGTGTGTATTACAGACCAAGCAGGCAGCTACATTTATAGTTCTAACTGCATCTGTGATCCCATTTCACCAGCTCAGATCTCTGCTGCTGAAAAACGAGGAGGTGGGGTAGGGATGACCCTCAGGTGAGGGGTACAGATAACCCCCTCTCACAGCATGATGCCGGTTTACACGAACTGACCAAAATTTTAAGCATCTCAAAATCAGAAGAAAATCAACCCTGTGCCTTGGCAGTTCCAGAAACACCCTAGCGCTGGATAGGTTCAGCATCCAGAACCTGGTGTAGCACCAACCTAAAACCATAGAAAGACTGACACCTCTTCCCCTCTTGCTCTTAAAATTACTGTACTACACTTGACTTAGAAGTGAGAAGGAGGTAACTTCCTGCATGCACCTTTGTACCCTGGAGGAGCAAAAGGAAGCCCCACAGATCTGAGTGTAGGGGTAAAGAGAATTTCTGTAGACCGGTCAAGGCTGTAGGGATGTCCTTACTGCAGAAATGGTCAAAGGTGAAAACAGACTGGGAAGAACACTCCTTCTCTTGCATGTAATGAGAGAACAGCTCTCTATTTTCAGAAAATCTGGTAAGCCAATGCATTCTGCTATTGCTGGTCCACAGGCAGCAAAAGCCTGCTAAAGTTCTTCCATACCAAGGCAGCAGCCAGCTGCACCACAGACCTGACCCCTGCCAGTACCCTAAGCATAAATCAGCACAAGTCTGCAAAAGCTATTCTGTCACATGCTTGTGCATTCTTGAAACTGGGTAAGTCCGTGATTTTTCCGGATTTTAAAAGAATAGAAAAAGATCAAAAGCAGTATTTAAAAATAACTACGATCATGCAAGTAAGAAACAGTACCTTAACAGGAATGCAAGGGACAAAGGTGCCCCGTTCTAACATTCTATCTTTTAACACATAGCATTTTGCAAACTTTAACTTATATTTAGACCAGAATCCATCTCAGAGACAGCAGCTTCCACAGTGATTCCATCTCACCACGGTTTGACAATTATTATGTGGTCCATGGACCTCAAAACCCCATGGTACCTGAAATGGCAAAGGCCAGCTGGGATGCTCAAGCTGGACAGAAGGCAAAATAGGGGCAAGACAAAATGTAATCCAGCCCTGCTCTTATTTGCAGATCAGACATAGGCAACAGGGCATTATTGCTATATTACAGGGGAAAAAAGACCCACCAAATAAAAAACCCAAATGACAAAAAAAATTGTAACACCGTAGCGCACATTATGATAAAGAAGTCTGACATTTGATAGCACAAAAAGATTAAGATCCAAATAAATGACAAAGAACACAACACATTTTGTTTGAAGTGTGCTTGTGGCGCGAGTTTAGAAGGGTTGCATTTGTATGCAGCAAACCTCTGAAGCATTTAGAGATAACTCCAAAGGAGTACCGCTAAAAATCTCTGAAACTGGCCATCCATTTCAGACACAACCATTCCAAGTGCTCTCTATTGTTCCACTAATGCTTTAAATAGCATTCAAATCATCTTTTTCTCTTTCCTCCTTCCTTCAAGCTGACAACTTCTCTATTTTATTTTATTTATTTTTAAAAAGTCTTCCATAGCAATTAGTTTCCCTAACAATTTCTTACTGCTGCATGAAGCATCTTTAGATTTCTCCCTGGAGGGCCATCCCTCCTCTGCACTCATAACAGATTCCTTGAAATCCAGGGGTTCCATAATAATCTGAGAGAGACTTTTTGTAAGGGATGTATGACATTTAGAGTTACAGTAACACTGCCTTTGGTTATGTTTTGGCTTTGTTTTAATCTTTAATAATGAACTTTACTTCAATCTAAGAAGGACTACACGAAGCGACTGTTAAATGCCCTTTATTTTTCTCTATCTTGCAGAGATTTGTTAACACTCTAAACAACCCGTACACTTCCTAAAAATTACCTTGGCTGATGCTGCACAAGCACAAACTAATAGGTCCAGGATATTAAGTAGTACATTCCAATTCCTACCACATTCATTGACTCTTGGCTCCAGATACATCGGAAACCTGTGTCCCAGAAAGCTGGGATACAAAGAAAGGGATCTATGAACAGTGCAAATCTGGATCATTTATATGCGGGAAGGGATGAAACCCTTTTCCCTTAACCATGCGGAATTTGCCTTGCAGCCACCCTAAAATGCCACTTTGCAAATGTGGTGTGTTTCATTAATCTAGAAAAGAAGCAACATCAAACTCCCTTCATTCTTAACAAATTTGGTAGAAAGGGTTATTTTTATGGGGTTACCCCTACCTCAAACACTGCTGATCCTTTCCTTTTTATTAACTTGGCAATTAACCTGTTTCCTACTGTGTTTTAAAGCTTATTTCATCCTGGGAATAAGTAAGGCAACACATACATATTAAATCACAGAATGCATCTCAGCCTATCTGCCCTGTTTATCTCTCATTTCAAAACCCAGACTTCCTTCTCATGACCCATAGAACAAAAAAAGCCTCTTGTACCCCCGGTCAGAAGGAAGACTGTCATACCCTACACATGCCTAGTCCAGGCAACAAGGAAAATTCACAAAACCATATGTTTGTCTTTCCTGTGGTTTTTTATTTGTTTTGATTTTTACTAAGTCTCTAAGCAGTGAATTCCATCAACTTCCACTAAACAGAAGTTCTAACAAGCACTGAACTTTAGTTGCTGCTTTAATATCTTTAATTTCCCTAAGTATCTTACTACACAATGAAGGCCTCTCCCTCCACCTCCAAAAGCTTACCCTAAACCAGAACACTTCTTCACAGAAGAGACATGACTAACACTTGAGCTGAGAGTACACCTCAAGTTTGATAGCTCTTTCTAATTTTCTTAATATTTTCTTCTCTAAGGGAATATTTGAGCATTCCTATAGCTTGGAAAGGTGGCAAGACTCAAGATGTTGACCCAGGAAATGCATTTATCATATGCCTGATCAGCATGTTCTTGCAATATGGATGTATGGGAGAGTACAGCCTACTGCCATAACCATCAGCTATTGTTGCATCCCAACATGTGCAATATATTCAAACATAAAGGTGCAGAAAAACTGAACGGCTTTGGGTTCAGAGAGGCTGCTCTGGTTGTGTCCCCATGGGGAAAATGGTTTATTCTGCTTTCTTGGGCCAAAGTCTGCAGAATCCAACTTTAAGTTTGACTACAACATGGTTTTCCCCCTGTTGAATTCAACTGAATTTTACCTCATTCATTAACCCAGAATATTTTACCTAATAGAAACAAAGACCAATGTTACAATAATTACTGTCTCTCTGCTTGTATTTCCTCTCTTCAGAGTTCTTCACATAAAAAACTAAATACGGTGAAATAAGCCCCAAAATACAATGAGCTTTAGAATTAAACCACACACAGGTGCTGAATTATTTCTCCATAGAGAATTAGATTTCAAAACACACGTTGTAGAAATGAGAAGTTGAGAAAAAATAATGTCTTCTAAATGACACGCATGCAGGTCCTGATACTGCAAAGTGTGCGCTGGGTATTTGGCTCAATTTAGTAGGAACACAGTGCATGTCATGCTGCAAGCTTTCACCTAATCTGTTACCAAATGAAGGCTATGTAAAGGGTCTGATTTCAACTCTGCACCTCCAACGCTTCACCATTATAAGTAAATAAAAACCCCATGAGGGTAGTTTTCAGTGCATACCTGCTCATCACCCTCCTAAGTAGGCGAACACAGTACTATGAATAAGCTGTTAACAAAAAAACCCAGATATGTCCCAGATCCACTGGTGATATTATTTTGATTTTTTAAAAAATTCATATATTTCCTCTCAAATTTGAACTTGGAATATTTGACAAAGGACATCATGAATATTTTCCCCCCTCACTTATGATTTATAATTTATGCAGCCTATCATAATGTGAATAATGTAATGATGCTTTGCATAGTTTTATTCCTATGGGTTATAAAAGGAAGAGCATTGGCACTGTCCTGTCATTGCAAATGGTCCTGGATTTCTGACGTCTCACTTCAATTGATGTTAATGAGGGAAAGAATACTCAGGCAGAATCTGCTGTTGGCACAGCATACAAGAAAAAAGCCTCACCAAATCCCAAAAGGGGGAAGGGTAGAAGCAGCAAATCTCTAACACAGAAAGTAATAGAGTTTCAAAAGATCTTTCCAAGCTGTTATGTAGCAGTCGGTGAAGAGACAAAATAAAGAAAAGATTACTTAAATGGCCTCAAAAGATTTGGGCAGGACCCAGACCTTAATTCAGCTTTCCCCTTCCCACACACTTTGAAGACACCTGCACTATGCATTTCAGCTGAACTGATTTAAAACCCAGAAAATAAAGGTGGTCTCACTCCATCTGAAACCATAGAGAGGTCTGACAGTTTCTTAGGTTAATAAAATACACTAATTTCAACAATTTTGGCTTAGAATACAGTGAACTTTACCCAAAGAAAATGGCAAACCTTCTGAGGCACAGCCATCGTGGCTAGTAAGTACTGCAATGAATCAAATAGATTAACTGGATTCCCTATAGACTTCCAAAACATTTCCTTGTAAGGCACAGGCAAATATGCATATGTGCCATGAGCTTGTTAGATAGATGACAAATGAAGAGAAAAGCCTTAGTGTACATACAGCTGTTCCAAGTGGAAATCCCTGATTTAGAATTCAAAGTCTTGGGAACTCCTCTGGCACCATTTCCTCCCTTGAACACTTTGTTGGGAACACTGAATTTCTAGATGAACGCTACTCATTTGCAAGTGGCTTCCCTTCATCCTGCTGGGCTCTACACATCAGTGAACTCATCAAGGAGCAAATAATTACTTTCAAAATTACAGGTAGTTTTTTATGAAAATCCAGTGTTACCAATTAGACTGAAACACAGAGGCGAAGGAAGAAGGATCACGACACATGACCCCCCCAAAATTAAGCAATTGAAGGAAGATGAAAGGACTGTGGAACCCCCACACCATTTCAGTGAAGCTACAAAGTCCTAGTAATTTGTCAGCTTCTACAGAAGCACCTGATAATGCAGTTGAAGCTTGTAAAGTGCTTAATGAGCGATTTTATTTGGGGTAAGAGGGAAATCTATGTATGGCATAGGGAGAAATCAAGCATAGCTCTAGATGCCAGCAAATATTCTAAACCCATCCTTGGCTACACCAAGGAAGGGACTGAAATGTCAGAAGACAATAGAACAGAGTCAATCACGATAACTGTACCTGTTTTACCAGAACAGATTGTCTGCAGAGAAGAGGGTTTGTTCATTACAAATCAATGAGGCACTCATTAAGACTTAAGGAAATTATTCTTTCTTTCAGAGACACATTTCAATATCCACAGTGAAGCTACTATAGATTTTCTAGAAATATATCCATTAAATAAAACCCAGAGGAATTCACATTTCTACAATGCACTGAGATATAATATGTTGTTTTAAACACCCAGCAGTTATCTATTTCTTACTTGCAGGCTAAAGAACTCCAGGGAAAACTGATCAGGGCTCTATTTTTAAAGATCCTTAAGCATCTACGTAAAGCAAGGTGGCTAATATACTACTTTTGGTTACTCAACATTATTTTATATACTAAAAAAAGTCCTTTTCTGAAGAAGCAGCAAGCTTCTTCTATCAGGTGTTATGGACACCTGATAGAAATGTGCTATTTCTTGCAGGCTGAAAAATCTATTTTGAGAAGTTAAACAATGACCTGCATTGTCTGTTACACATCAAAATAAGAAACCTCTCCCTGCTGCTCTGATTTCCACCTGCCTCAGAAATTCCCCCTGCATAAGCACAAGCTCTGTCTTTCCACCCAAGTGCTGAAAACTGCCACATACACAAAGTTCTATGCCAGCTGAATGCAATGGCTATTAGCAAATAGGAATCCAGCTGTACATCCTCCTTCAAATTCTCCTTATGCCCTGCGATGAAACCACTGATGTGGAAGGCTACTTCTTAAGTTCTGGTCATGAAATATATAGGAGCCCAGAACTGCATGCGTGTGCATTTCAAGGATGCGATCTTTTTCTAGCACTAACACTGCCCTTGAAACCATAGCAACTCATCACCTAGTCTGATGTCAAAGTATTTCAGCTTCAAAGACTAATGCCTTCCTTGGGACACCATTAAAACAGAAAAAAAAGACAGTTTATTGCAGCATTTGTTGAAGGACTAAGTAAACCTGTTTCTTATAATTAAATATTGGGTAAATATCACCTCTTGAAGGTCTTGTAATTCATTAAAACAAAAAACAAGCCCAGAAAAACCTTCATCTAAACACGTCAAACCAAGGAAAAACCCTACATTAACGTTCCTGCTGAAATTAAGGAGTTTATTGATATATTAACTATACCATAAAGAGGGGAATTTGAAAGTCTTCCCATAAAACCTGCAGACTTGGCAAACAGCTTTTTATCCGGCAGAGCGTTCAGATGACACTTGGAAATGTCTTGGAAAAGAAACTTCTTTTAAGGTACGTAGGGAAGTTGTAGCAGCTGGGCAAGTTGCAGAGTGAATGAAGGGATTAGAACAAAGCACAGGTTCCTTTTGCCTCAGCCCCCCCAGCTGCCTCTCTGGGAGTTTGCAGAGAACAGAAACAAACAGTGCACCCTTTTGCTCCCAGGCTTCTGCTTACCTCAGAGAGCCCAGTAACTGTTGACTGAGCCTTTATTTACCTAGAGAAATCCCCAATCTTATTGATAAGCCCATAAAACCCATCTCTAGCTGGTGATAACTCAGAACAGCCTCCTTGCCTTGCAGAAACTGTTCCCATTCAATTATTTCCTTCAGCAGGAGACCCTCCCTTCTCCAGGTTTGATATTTCTGGCAGTGCAGATGTTAGATAATAATGCCAATACATCTGTGTCTGTAGGACAATTAAGTGCTTCATACTTTAGTATACTGCACCACAACCCTTCACATCGATGTCTTCCTGTCCTTCAATCTATGGAAATAGTTCTGTTTAACTCTTCGACCAGTACAAGTGTAGGTCCACCCCTCCATTCCCCTCTCCTCTAGTACACTCGCTTGCTTAGAGTCAGTTGGGTCTCTTCTCAAGTCAGGGACAGGAAAAGTGATGATTATCATTTTGCCAAAGAGATTATACAACAAGCAACTTACTTCTTCTGGTAACAGTTGATTAGAAGTCAAGAAGCTCTTAAACCAACTACCCAGCAGTTTCCAGCTGGAAAACTGGAACCTGACTTCCAACAAAACACTACTAGATTTCAAAAGAGATGGCTGGTCTTGTCCAGCTCCAAGGTACAGGTATCTACTTGCCCTTATCTCAGCAGTTTCATGCCACCTACAAGGTGGCAGCACAGATAGACACCCCAACTTGTGTTCAAGTATCTACAGCCAGAGCTGCCTCAAGGCACAGCCAAGAACATCTGCCAGCAATTACCCAGCTGCAACAGCTTCTCTCCGGCTTGTATGAAGGTGAATAGGCTGAGTTCACAGAGCAGAAAGCCCTTACTACATGTCTCTGAAAACCACAAAAGAATGCTTTCCCCATGGAGCCACTGTCTTCCTTCCCATCAGGTCCCATTTAGTGTTTTTTCTCTCTGACACAAGATGGTGCCTTTTCTCTCCCATTTTACAACTGCACAAAAGATATAAGGAAGTGAAAAGAGGTAGCCAGAAGGTGCCTGCAGTTTATAGCATAGGGATATGGACTATAGGCTAGAAACAAGGAAGGAAGCAAGCATGCCAGGAGAGAAAGAGGAGATGAAAGGGTGACTGCCACCCCCTGCAACAGCCTCCTGAAATATTTTGCACTCCCTAAGTTCCTCCTAGAAGAACATTACACTTCATCTTCCTCCCTGTCATGGCACACATCTTACCCCCTACTTCAAAACGAGATTTTGCTGTATGACTCAGGCCCTTGGGCTATGCTTCTCTGCTGAGCTTCCTCACCTGAGCACACAACTTCTATCTAGCAGCAATATTGCTCCCACTTAGGACTACAGAGCATACAACACAGGCACCTGCTTGTCACCTCTCTTGGATTTGTTGTCTCTAATTCAGTTTTAGTGGTTTCTTCCTAAAACTCAGTAGAAAACACTTCAATATATTTCAGCATTCCAGCCAGTGAAGAGGCCCTCACATTTATTTTTCCCCTCATTAAAAAAAAACCTCCTTTGTCACGAACCAGTTAGAGTATGACCAGATTGTGTCCATGCTGAAGGTCAACTGTTATGTATGTTGTTTTTTCTCTTACAACATCCTCCTCTGCTTCTGTACATACTCTGATGGAACCGACTCATGAATCTCTTTGGCATGTGGGAAAACCTCTTTCCTTTTTCCCAACGAAACATTTTTCTTCTTAAAAAAGATATTCTTCCTACTCAAAACAGGATGGGATATAAAAGTACAGAATATGTCTTATTCCTGGTGCGTGTGAAAAGATGTCTTTTATTAGGATTCATATCATCACTCATGTGAAACAATTTTCCCCTCTTGGCAATAGAGCTGTTTGCTGAATTTCCATTAATGATTCTCACCAAGGTTTTAACCTCTTTCCACTTTCCTCTTGATCTCTGAGAGTACACTGAGGGTTTCTTGCAATTGGAGAACAATTCTGTGCTTTGCCATTTAATTTTACTTAGTAAGTCAAACAAGTGGAAACCTGGACAAACGCTCAACTAATTCACTTCTACTCTTAAGTATTTCAGAGAAAACACCTCGACCATTTGTAAAGCAGAAGCAGTCAGTGACTTACCTCACTATCATTTCTCCTGGTTTTGCTTTTGAACTCCCACTCTGCAGAGAAGAGCTCTATGCTCCTCCCCTAATCTTAATGATGAGAGACATGTTGTGAGGTAGATTTAAGCCTCGGTTTCAGCTCAGTCCAATAGAGAAAAATAAATAAACAATTAAAACCCACCAACCAGAGTACCTAAAACACTGAGAGCAAAACAACTTCCCTTAATGCAAAAATGGGACATTCTAAAATTGCCTGTAGTTCAGTGACAGCTATCAGACAAATTGCAGTGGTGTCTGGGGCTAAGATACTGATATATCATCTCTTTGGGCATCATAAGAAGGAACAACTGGAGGACAATACTAAAAAAAGAATGCAGCTTGTATGGAATGTCAAAATATCCTTTGGCACCAGGAGGTTTAGAGTTCATTTCCGTGGACTGTATCAATTGGAATTATCAAAGCAATACTGCAGGAACAAAACTGTAATGCTTAAAATCACTGACAAAAATATTGAGATTTTTTAAGTACCAAGAATAAATCAAAGCATCCTCTAAACCTCTGTGTGACTGAGAAGTTATATACAAGAACCCAGACTCCATTTGGCACTCCCATGGCGAACAGTTTCAGCACAGGTGTATGTGTGAACATTGGCTTCTGTCTATTTCCGTTCATCAGAGTCTGGCTTCTGACTGCCAAATGGAAAGATTTTTCCTGCAAACCCACAACTTCCCAGCAGGGTTGGAAACTGCTACATGTGTGTTTATCTGTGCTAGAGAGACAGCAGGCGCTGTGAGGAGTCTGACATATACGGGAAATGAGAATTCTATTTACCTATGTTACAGAAGCACCTGACCAGATTCCTGAATGACGGGTTGGTGGTGGGGTTTTATCCCGAACCAAAAATGCTGGAATTAACAGAACTGTGCTATGATGACAGGAACAAACTTTTATGAGAATTTGGTATAATCTGCAAGCATGTATGTTAGAACCATTGTATATTAAAAAAGTTCGTTGCTCTATTTTTAACCTTATCTTTATGTCTTATGCTTATATTTTTATCATGTTTAGCATGATTGTGCCAGGGGCCAAGTCAAGATGGTTGTCACCACAGGAATGACTATTAGGAAACAGCCAAAGAATGGAGATTCAGATACACAGATAATGAGTGCTTCAGCATTTTAAAGGGTTTGAGATTCATATAGCTAACAAGAATAGCCTGTATTATATAGCAAAGTATTCAGTGAATGTGGAAGGGACAGATATCCAAATGCTTCACAGCAGAAGCCAGTCTTCAGCTGAGATGGAAAAAATATCACACACTGCCACAAGACTCCCTAATTGGGCGTTGTAGGATTTCTTACACTTTCCTTCACAGCAGCCAACACAGGGCACTGTCAGATAAAGAGGGACACTAAATAGGGCACAGATCCAATTCAATTACATAATTTTCATCTGGATGGAGACAGCCTAATTTTGGGGATATCCACCTTTAATATAGCAACTGTTTTAACCATGTAAGTAAACCAAATCCAGCCCAAACCAGTGTGCATTGCCTGTATTTCATGCTGAATTGTCATAATATCTTTCTAAAAGGAAAAGGAGGATTTTATGTTCCAATGTACCTTCAGTTTATCTCGTTCCCTTTTTCAAGCCCTTGTACTGCAGTAGGAGCACAGAATGATGAAATCACACTGCTGACCTGCCCTTTAACAGGACCTTAACTTTTACACTCCTCTGCATTCAGCCAAGCTAGAGGGATGAATAGCTACTGTAATTTCTGTCATCTTTAACTCTGAAAGCCAGAGTTTATCTTGGTTCCACTTAATATTTTTTCTAACCTTCCCTTGTTGTCTATCCCCATCTTTCACCTCCTCATTTCTCTCTCCCCCAATCACTTTCCTTCTACATTACCTTTGCTTTTGTCAAGTCATCTGCTCACACTAATTTACATCTTACTTACAAGCCCTCCCTTGACATAGCCAAGTAATATATTTTTTTTTATACATGTATCTTCCTAGCCCTTTTCCCAGAGAGTTTTTGCAAAAGGACATTCAGAAAATCACTCTTCCCGCACTGCTATCCATAATGTGCACCAGACGGCAGTGTTAAACATAGCTGTTGCTAGGACAGCTTCAGCACGAGCTATTTATCAAGACAACAGTTGTTGACTAACTTGCAAAAGGTAGCTGGGGAGGGAGGCTGGCTGCCTTCTCCCTCTCTGCCTCTGTTCCTCAATACTCAAATAGCTCTCTTGCACTCAGCACAATTGAGTCCTCTGCCCTACATAGGTGCAGAAGATATTTACCCCTGCTTACTTGTTTCCATCTATTCCCTGTGCTCTTGGATGTGTTATGTAGCAAGGAGAAGACATTTGTGTATGGCACTGCTGTGTTGACACCATCCACTGATAGAAGTGAGAAATCAGGTCACTGCTGAGATTCAGTAAATAAACACATAAAGCACACATTAAAGAGAAGAAAAAAAAAAAACAAACAGTAAGATGGTCCGTGAACAGCAATAAATTTTAATCTATGAGCTCGTTTCACAGCTACTGTGACTCTCCAGTCTCAAATCTGGCAATGCCCGCAATACAGCTTTGTGCAGAGAGAGCCAGCTCTGAATCTCATGACTGAGTAGATTCACCATCACTATTACCCAACAATTTATTTTGGAAGAAAACAAAGAAAGATTATTAGATCTTCACCCACTCGAATTATCAAACAAGTGAAACTGAGTGCGCACCACTGATGAGACACAGAAATGCTCAGGATTACAAGGGATAGGATTTGTCTGAAGAAAAACAAAACATAAACTCCACATTCGGCATTGTCGTACCCCATAACCACCAAGATGTTATCAGTGTTATCGTCAGGAGACAAAAAACATAGAAAAACAAAAATGCTTGCAGGAGAATTATGGCAAAAACAAATAATAAAAGCCCTAAAATATAACTAAACCTATACAGTTGAATTTATTCTCCTTTAGCTTAGAGCTTAATAATGTGAAGACACAGTATTCTTAACAGTGTTGCTTTTACACATTAGTGTACAATAATCCTGACAAGCTTGCCATTACTGCAATAAGCTCATTGCCTTCCTTCATAGTCCAGGCACATGTCCACTAGTGTGGACCTATCAAAGTACCTTCAAGAACTCAACAAGACTGACAACTGAGGCACTGAGACATCAAACCAAGCCATTCCTATTCAAGTGGGACACTGTCTAAAAACTTCTGGAATAGAACAATGCAGAAGAGTTACTAAATAAACCAAATCCCTTCACTGTGAGTCTTAGACAACAGGCAATTTTAATCAAGGTTTCATTTAATAATACACATAAAACATGTCCGCACAAGAACAACAAAACAGACTTGAGTACATGGTGGCATGTTATATAAAGATGAAGTAACTTGATCCCACAAGTACACAACCTGTGTGCAGCACAGCATAACAACAGCACTCCAAAAAAAAAAGTGGTTTCATGCAGATTTTAAAATCATCCTTTAAATAAAGGTTGATCGAAAAAGAATTTAAATAAATTTACAATACAAATATTAAAATAAAACTTTTATCACTGGTTGGTTGGGTTTTTTTCAAATCCCCAACTTTCATGAATTAAAATGTATTAAAGTCTTTAAAAACAGTAACAGAAGAACTCAGGTTTTTAAAACTAAACTTTTCAGCTGGGCAGAAAACCAAAACATACATTTGGCATTTTCACAAACCATCAAGGAAATAACATGGGTCTGTCCTTTATTTTGTCTCCTGCTTCTGAGCTGTTTAAGAAGCTCCAGAAAAATCACAGTAAAGTAACTGCTTACCTTTTTGGAGCAGAGCTGCAGACGAAATGACAACTCATGAGAAACAAAAAGCGAATTCAGTGTCTGAATTAGTCTCTGAAATTTGTGTTTCATGAAGCATCAAATGTGAATGTAGTAACAAGAAGGACTTCCATAGCACCTAAGGGCTACTGAGTAACACCAGTAAAGCTTCTAAAACATGCTATCTATTTGAACAGAAGACAGATGTCTAAAAATCTCCAATAACTCTGTGGGACTTCTATGCCAATTTTTTCTGTATGAGACAGTTTTCACTCTAAAAATCCTAGAGTCCTTGACAGATACCAGCCACAGAGCACAGCATCTTTCATATTCCAGCTTAATACTCCCAAAAATACAATTCACCTCAACACAGAAGGGCTTTCAAACCATAATTAAAAATAACTCTACACCAAAGAAGGCTGAAAAAGTCTGAAAAGTCTCATGAAGCTGCTTTAGAATCAATTTTGCCCCCAAAATACAGTAATACATTACATCTCCATGACAAGCACAAGGGCTTTGAGTTTCTGTTTCATGTCAATCAGCCTCTCTCAAAGTAAGTTCACTAAAATAGCAATACTGATGGTAAAATGGAGAATCTTGGATACAGGAGAAGAAGTGATACAGCATTTTCTCATCTTACCAATACTTGTCATTTTAAACGTTCTCATTTGTGCAGCTGAAAGTTGAGCATAATGATGGTTTTCACTGAAAAGGCATGAGATTTATCAACCATAACAATATTTTTGAGATGATATATGTGGTATTTCCAAAACTAGGGCTTTGTCATTGCTGGTGCTGTGCAGGGAGGTTTCTGGCCAGCACATCATGAAAAGCCTCATGTTCATGAGAGCACTGTATAACTTTGTAGTGAAGGAGTCTATGTCATTGGTAACAAGATAAGTAGGAACAAGGAATGGTCCTACCCGCAATTAAAATTATTTAAGTAGGGGCTCAACTGAAGGAGCAGCTCAAAACTCCAGTGAAAACATTTTCTTTACTAAATTTCAGAACAAAATAGAAAATCACTGCTTTTATCATCCAACAGCTTCAGCTGAAATGACACCAGAAATGCAAAAAGTATTTTGCCTACTTCCAAACCAGAACAAGAAACCAGGCCGCTGCCACCTTTTGTGTCTACTTTTTCACCCTGCAAATCAAACCCACAAAAAAAACCCTTTGACACTTATTTCTGAGACTTTTGTAAAGCATTCAGTATACCACAAGACATCCCAAC
>JBCJKH010046127.1:0-12172 GCA_039877255.1 Loriculus beryllinus | reverse complement strand
AGAAACTGCATTTTTAAATTAAAACAGATGGAAAAAATTCCACCTCTGTAAGTAGAAGAGTTTCAGTTGTGAAATTCAAATGTTATGTTTATTTCATACATTAAATTATATATAAGGTGTCATGTTAAATTATACATATAGGAAGAGCTCATGTAAGTGAGGTAGTCTCTCCGGATTTCACTAGGTTTCTCTTCACACACACACCTCCACCCCCCCAAAAAATATCTGCCACTTCCTTCTTCTTATTTGGTCAGCAGAAGACAAGAACTGTGTTAAATTCTGATCACAGGCACATGCCACAAGCCTTCAAGGGACATTTAAGCTTCATCATGCCCATCGGAACCTAAGGCATTTTCTGGCATTTGAAACAGCTCAGTGGTGTCTACATTTCTAAGACAAGGAGGCATCTTTTTTCTCCCACTCTAGAAAAGTACCCTTTAAGAGGCTGCTGCATCCTTTCATTCTCGCAATCAATACACCAAGTTTTCAGGCAGTACCATCTGAAGTGACACACCTATCAATAACACAGCACAATCCTAAAGAGCTGGCCTTACAGGGAGAAAGGAAAAAAATAAACTCAATAAATCACCTGCAGTCAGTTGCAGAGTTATTTCCATCTCATTCCTACTGTTCCACATCTTGGACTAATGTATTCAATTCAGATAATGTCCATCCCTTGATGAGATCACTCAAAATAGGAAGGAAGTCAAGTACAGAAACAGGCAAACATGTGGACACCAGTCAAAAATTCATTACCAGGTCTACTGAAAGACAAAACAGCGGCAATTACGAGGTCTGGAAACCAATTTATTTAGGGTACATAAAGTACTTCTTTCAACTGCTCATTATTGCTACTACCCAGAAGAATCATTAACAAGTACTGCAGTGATGAACAGCTTCAGTGCTTACTTTGTTTCCTCTCTTGTTCCTGGGCCACCATCCTCCTCTAGATTCTGAGCAGCACAGGTGACCTGAAGTTGTATTCTCAAAGAGACAAGGTCTGACATAAAACTGCACAGAGTTTTCCTTGCCTTTTTGAGGGAGACTATAATTTGTTTCCGTATCTTTTCCTGAAATGTTTCCTCTTCTCTAGCACTTCCAAAAGCTCTTATCTGCTCTTTCAATTAGAAGTGCTAAGAGCTCTTCCCATCCTACTGTCTTGGCATAAGCAATTTCACAGCTCAGTCTCCAATGCTGCTTCTTTGTCCACTAAAGCTTTATCTTGAAGGTGCCAGTAACTAGATGCATCACAACTCCTGTCATACAAAGAAGAGCTCCTGAGACAAACAGGGCTAACTGGCATCTTACCAAGACAAGTAGGCAGCATCACACGAACACCAACACCAGAGTGATGGATCTTTGTCACTGTACAGAGCTCCAGAAAACCAGCTGGAGTGTTTATCCATGCCTTCCTTCTCCTCCAAAATGTAGTTACTGGTGGTAGACATGGGAGTCTTTGAGGACAAATGTATATTCAAAGAGTAAGAGCTATCATCTGATATGCATGGTATGACAACTACACACAGGTCGGTAGTCAAGATCCTAACTAAATTACCTTTAGTGAAAGACAAAACACTTGCAAGGGAGTAAGAAGTTATCTTTTCAAAGTGCACTCCTCCTCCCACCACATCACCTCACTCTCTCTTGTCTTAAAATCTACCTAACAGTGCTTTGCCCTGCTGAGGTACTAGGGGGAAGAGACAGGAAGATGATAGCATCTGCACTGTTGCCTACAAATATCTGGAAATATTTTCCAGCAGGAAAGAAACAAAATTCACAACCTCTTCTTCTGCACCAGAAATTACTGCATCAGAATAAACATGTTATGAACACTGGGGATGCACTTTGCAGTTGAGCTGGGACACCAAACAAACCAGCACAAAGGAATAGCATGAGATCACAGCCAGTCACCTGGATGGCAGAAAACAGATCAATGCCATGAACGTTCTTTCCCCCCTCCTCCCAGGCTCTCAGCTAAATGGCCTACATCACCTGAAGAACAGGTTCCCCATAAGTCTCACCAAATTCATAACCTTCTCTTCCCTCTACTTCTCCCAGCCGCTGTTAGTTTCTTATGTCTCCATGCGTACACTCCTTGCACCATCCTTGATCTTGCTGCTTCTACCAAATGAAGAGATGTAACCCATCACTTCCCTTTTTTTATCCTTTGGAAAGAGAGACGACCTTCCACGTAACTCTGAGGCCATAACTTCAGGCCATCTGCAATCATACTACTTCCACTTGATTTTTTATGATTATTATTATTCACCTTTTTCCCATATTCTCTACAGCAACCAAGGCCATGGGAATAAGAATGTTTTTACATTTTTAAATGTTACTTTAAATTCTACTCCCATTTTTTTTTTCCCTAGTGGAAAACACCTTCAGAAACACTCTTCCTGCATGCTAATTGCACTGAAAATACCTGCTCTGAATTCTGAGTCATTTGTGAGCTTCACATTCACAAATGAGGTGACCTGCGATAGAAGCTGGTCTGCCTTAATATATGTATGAAAGTTTATCAGAAAAGGTATTTTCAGGTAAAGAATCTCTTTTGCCTAAAAAGCTTATGAGATGTTCAGAAATACTGGAGAATGTTATTTACTGACATTAATAAAACATTACTTCAGCAGTAACTTGGAGAAACTGCAAGAGGCTCTGTAACGTACCTGATTCTGGGTAAAGCAGCTCATCTCATGCCTATACAATGCACATTCATTTGCACCCCATATTTTAAAAAGAAAAATCACATTTCTTTGCTAGACCAGAATCACATTTTCTTATGGCAGGATACTACTGATAACAGTTGTTTTCCATTCAGCGTCCTTAGCGCTCCTACTTAAGTTCTAAGCACTGAAAAGGAACGGCTGTAGTACAGGAGAAAACAACCATTTGTTGGAAAAACGGATGTTTCAGCCAGTGAGTAATTCTCCTTCAGAAAAACAAACTGCCAGGTTTCATTTTTGACTGCTTTTTTTTTTTTTTTTCTCCACAAACCAACACACACAAAATATTTAAATTTGGAAGTATTAAATAAGCAATCCAAGCATAGTAACCGAACAGTCTGTTCAGTTATGGCCCATAAGCCATTCTGAAAGCAAAAAACATGTGCCAGCATATATTTATACAGGCATCTACGTTCTCACACCACAAGAAAGCCAAATGTGTTCTTCGATGTTATATAAAGTTTAAAGTTCATTGGGATTGTTTTTATTTTAAAAGAGAAATCATCATCTCTGCAGAGGGAAATCTGACATGTAGAAGCCTGTGTTTAATACTTCCCCCCAATTCGGAAATAGCATATTTTCACATTCATAGCCATATATTAAATAAGAAAAACTTAAAAGCAAATGTTTAAAGCTGCTGAATGTGACAGAATCACTCTGCACGCTCAGAAACTGTCTTCTAGAAAATACATATGATCTTCCAGTAAATGTTAAGATACTAAATAACTTGGGCAAAAAAAGTGATCATTGGAATATCTTTAAAGTTAACAAGTAACTTACTTCATAACCTAAGTTACACCAGCTTGAAAAGTTCATCCTGCTATCTTTAGGAAAAAGAAGGAACTGTTTCTAAAGGGACAGAGCCTGAAGTTTCAGTACAGCAAAATTAGGCTGTTCAGTAAGAACTTGGAACTCAGCACCATGCAAGAGCCTCTGCCTGCTATCAGCATTGTACAGGCACCGGGGGCTGCCTCTTCGTACAGTGAGTCCCAAGAGAGCAAAACCTCCATAGTTCCAGCCAGGCTCTACCATGCTGCTGCTCCAGAGTCCCTGAAGCTGGTTCAAATGTCAAAGAAAATCAGATTGCCTATACCAGGCAATTAAGAAATCACAGCACCCACACTGTACACACAGATGTTACCCTCAAAATGCTGGGCAACTTGTGCTGAATGACAATTTCCTCCCATCTCATTCAGTTACTTTAAGAAGAGATTCCATTTTCAAATGAAGAGTACAAAGCAATAATGTAGCACTTTCTCACTGTATTCTTTCACATACATACTTAAGTTTACTGCAGAAATAGGTTTCCAAGATGATAGTTTACCATCAGCCACCTTTTGAGCTCAGGTTGACATAGGTGAAACATGCACTCTAGAAGACATATGGGTTTGGAAGCATTGGTAAGAGGTAAAAATTATACTAGAGAAACCAAGTAGGCAGGTGGGAGAGGTGGATGAGAGCTCTGCTACAGCCAAGTTATATCACTCATGTGAAGACTGCAAAACTCGTTCTAGGATTGCACTCAAAGTGCCTCTAAGGCTTCTGGTTTTTCCTTATTGCCAGGATGAACACAGACATGCCCATTGCTGTTACTGTGAAGCCACAGGGTTTGTCAGTAATGGCCCCAAGACTTTTCTCAGACTTCACCTCACATCAAACTCTAGATATCCACACAGATGACTGTCTTAGTAGAGCTTGAACGGCCAGCAAGGACCCTTCCTCTCTTTCCAGTCTCTACCTCCCCTCCACACTCCTTCCTTTGCTTTTTCTCAGGTATAATATGAGCTTTCAAAACACTGTCTCTTCAACAAATGGTGGCAGAAGTATTTTTACCCCATTTAAGCTGTTACTTTAGTTGTCTCCCCCACATCGTGGGCAACTGTTGAAAGTTGAAAAGAGGTCATCACACTCTGTGTTCCGTGAAGACTTTCTGTCTTCATGGAAAATTGGTGTGATGTCCAAATGCCTCTGTCAGACAGGAACAGGGTGCACTAACAGCAGAACAGATTATTCTGATGCAATTCTATACCGCAGAATGGCCAGGACTCCGGCAACCAGTCATGTATGTCCTGAGGTATAAGGCAGACACAAGAACTTCACTACAATTCTTTATCCCATTTACATAATATATGGAAGGAAGGAGAATACAGAATGGACTCCAGTCTTATCCTAAGTATCTGCCTATATATCTAGCTTTAACATAGCAAAACAGACTTGGATGTTTTCACTAGAAAAGATTTCTAAAAATCTAGACAATAAGTCAGTCAAAGCCTGAATACAGGCAAAAACATTAAGACCTTGCCTGAAAAATACAAAACAAAGCAGTCCTGCAAGTGCTAAATACCAGATGCTTAAAAAAATTAAGCATAAAAATGTCATTGCAAAGTAATTGCGTATTTGAACTGAAATAAAAAGTCCTAAACAAGGGAATAACTTGTAAAAGGTTACAAAGAGCTGAATGTTACTCCATGATACATACTTTTACTGATTAAAAAGCTGGGAAACTTCTTTTTGATGAATAGAAATCCTCACCCTTAGACTGAATGTGTCAGAACTGGAAATTGGTGGAAAAAAAACCCAGGTCGACTTTAAATGATTTCACAAATGAAGAAATAAAAGATCAACCACTGAAATAACACAGTCACTGGCCAACACCATTTGTGGCTACGTGGCGTTTTTAAAGACACCATGGTTCTCCTAAAAACTTTTCTACTGTCATACATTTCTACCCGGAATTGCATGAGGTAACTTTAATGCAGGATCTTTCAGAGAGAAAGGAAGTGGCTGTATCCAAGATCCTCTGACACACACTTTGCACAGTCAGGCATGGTGCCCTTCAACTGTGTAGTATATGTCCTATAAAAGAGGGAAAAGAGAAGTTCCTCAACACATTCTGCATCTCTTCAATATGATTACAGCACTTCTGTGAGGCATTTAGATATAAACCTGTCTAAAAGAAGCATGAACACATTAGCAAATCATATCAAGCTGAAAATTAGGATTTTAAGATTTACACAACAGACTGTTTAGCCTCTGTAGGATCTTGAAAGAACAATACACACTGCAGACATAGGAGTATTTTTCCCCAGGAAAGAAAAAAACAAGGGTAGCAGCAAAAAACCTGTAAAAGAAAACACACTAAAGCCAGTCCAAACTTCTGACAGTGAAAAGGAGTACTGAACATTTAGGTCTTAAGACAGACATCCTTTTTCTGGGTATCTGCAGGCTCTACAATAGGTGCATCATAGGATGGTAAAAACTACAGCAACCAGTGTAGCAGAGAAGGTATTTTGCTACTCCGTAACTGCAGCAGCAGATTCTTGTGCTCTTTCATACAGTATTTGGAGAACCAGAGCATTTGAGGTAAAAGGATTTCTGAAAACAGATCTACGTCAGAAAACGGTGAGAAGCTATTTTGCAGGATTTTCAGTGAATAAGGAATACAGCATAAATGGGGCTATTCTCCCAATGTCCTTTCTCAGGATCTGGTCATCAGCGGGTGCGAGACTTCCCTAGTCAGGCAATACACGGACTACCAGTTTTCAGTCAAGGAAGTAGCATGAGATTTACCACCAGTTTTAGGTTCATTTTTTATTCATTATTAGGAGATTTATTATGAACACTTGGAAAGCAGTTTAAGATGAAAGTCACTATTCAGGCTTTCTATTGTTCATACATCATACATTCCCTAATATCTTAGCATTGCAAGAACTAAGGTACACACAAACAGTTCTGTACCTTTGTGGTTACTAATGATAACCTGGCAGATACCACGCTGAAGTACCTGTAATTAGCCTGTTTTCCACAACCACTGCAGTTGTGCTTTTGCATTAACTTCTCTTCTGAAATTGCTGTTTTCAAACTGAGCTATAGACCTGCCAGTCTTACCCATGTCTGTTCATCATAAAGATGAACAAGCTGGAACTTGTTCTGTTTGCAGATATACATTACATAAAATCTTCATCACTACCAAGAGAGGTTATCAAGAGATTATTCCCATACTACATGTGTATGAAGCACTTCTGGGAATAAATCAGAAGTCATAAATCCTTAGATAATTCACTTGTGGATGAAAACATAAAGCCAGACTGTACCAGTATTTACACACCTAGGTTCTGATAAACACATTGACAGATCAGTGCTGTAACTATCAAGCCTTATCAGGTAAATTACACTTTTCATGGCTGTACAGGCATGCAGAATATTACCTAGAAATCAATCACAGAGACTGAAAGGTTGTCCAGATTATGAAGTATGGGGGAAATGTCCAGTGCTAATAGCTGTCAATGGAAAACTCAAAGAAAATGCAAGGACTTTTTGGCAAATACAAAACCCCACAACTTTCAAGTGATCATCTCAATTTCTGCATTATCAAGAGCATAACATATCATGGCCTCCAGCTTCAAATAAACTAGTTATAGCCAACATGTACTCAGTTATCAATAAATGATGTATTTTATCTGTAAGTGCATGGCAGGAGAGACGACCCTCAAGGTAAAGACATTGTAAAAACATCTCCCATCTTGACTTATAATTCAGTCCTTTTCTTCATGCACAGCTTGTTTAGACAATACAGATATCACTATATATTCAGATCATCAAAAGGAACAGAACCAAGAACTATTTTATTTTTTTGATGAATAAATTTTAAACTAAACCAAAAGCTGAGGGAGATTCTTACAGATAACAGATGCAGAGGATTCTAAGTTTGCACTGCTGTTTCATTAGAGAGTGAACACAGCCACAGCCCTGAGTCAGATAAAAAACTGTATTCTCCCTGAAAACACTGTAGTTTAACCTAAATTTAAATGGCACATAAGCTCAGCACTGAACCATGCTCTAAAGATACCCAAACCCAGTCAAATAAATAACCGCTTTGAACAAGTAAGCTTTTGAACAGACATACATAGATAAGACTAGGCTCTACACTATCTTTTTTCCTAACTTCCAGAATAAAGCTACAGCAGTAAGAAGACCAATAAGGTGTTTTAGAACATCCCATGTGCCAAACTGGAGCACTAAACAGCAGTTAATTTTCTTTTCTATTTCACCTTTCAACTCACTGAAATATCCTCAATTTTTACATTCCTTTTCAACAGGTCCTCGTGTAAAAAAAGGATTCACTGTACTGCTATAAACAAGCCACTTCTGTTTTCCCTATTCCCCAAGCATGTTTGTTAGCAAAGGGGTCTGACCTGTGGGAAGCATTCCTCAAAGCAGACTGCCTAAGCAGCCCATGTCACCTCCTGTGCACAAAGGGTACAGGGAGCTGCTGCTACCCAAAGCAGGAGGGAAAGGTAGCCTGCCAGAATGTGTTCTACAGCACAGCGATCCAGACTTGATCCTGAGTTTTGATCTGATATGTACCAGTTGGTTTTATGTAGGGACTACATTTATAGAGAGCATTCCAAAGACACTGCCATCAAGCTCTGCCGTTTCTGACTACTAACCACAAACAAGCATTGCATTAGCATCTCTCAGCAGTCCCATTTCAGAAATCAGCTGTAGAAATACTTCCAGGCTTCTGATTGCCTTGTATCAGGCTCCAAGAAATAGAGCAATACATAGCACTAGCACTGTGTTCCCTCCTCACCCAAAAATTTATTTATGTGGAGAAACCTGGAGTTCCTTTTTTTATAAGGATTAAAGCTGAGTACATTGAGGCACTGAGGCTGCACCCACGTTATACTTCCCTTAAGAAGAACTTGCACAAATACTGTGAAAGAGACAAAACCCCTGAGCAAGCAGCCATCCACATCTCAGATTCTGACTGAAGTACCACTTCCTCATGGAAATAACCATGTAGAACTATATACAGAGGGAATAACCCTGGAATAAAGCATCTCAACAACTGTAGGAAGGATACAATAGTTAAATACCCTGAAACAATGCAGTCTCATCACAAGAATAGCTCTCTGAAAAACTTAAATTCAACAACAGCTTTGCTTTCACCAGCACTTGTGCCTTAAAAGTCTGATTTCTCATCCCTGAAAATCTCCATAACCCAGCTTCCTTGGGTGCTGCTTAAATGCCCAGCTCATTTTGTTGCCCATGATTCCTTTGATGCTCTCTCTAATCCTCAAGCACAATCACCCCAAGACACCTCTCTAACACTTGCTGATCACTGTCAGAGTTCTCCTGTCTTCCTCTGCTAAATGGTGGTTTGCAGCATAGTGGTAATTCAGAAACCCAGCATTTGCTTTTCTCTAACAGCACACCATTGCGAATTACACCTTTAAAAAGAAAAACCAACCCAAAACACCACATTAAAACAAGTCTTCAGGCTAACACACAAACTATTAGGGATTTTTGCCCAGAAAACACGGATTTGATTACAAAGAATCACTGGTAGGAAAGACGTCAACAGCTTCACTATTTCTGTGAAGGCAACTACTGTTCAAAATTTAAAACGCAGCCCTTTTATTACCAAAAATTACCCACAAAGGCAGGGGGGCAGCAACAGACAGAGATGGAACAGCAAATCCCAGGAAGAATGGAGGGTCAGGTGTTGCAGATCCTACACATGCACATCACCTTTGACTTCAAGAATAACTAACTGAAAACAACCCAGTGCAACAGAGCTGCAGAGGAACACACTTCTGCTCTGCTGTGTTCTTATTCTTGACATCCAAACAAAAATTGAAGGAGATGGCAGCAGTTGAAAGTGTTTTCAGTAATGAGGGAACTGAAGTTAGCAGTTATAATTCCGGCCAATCTTCCCCCTTTTTCATGCCTGGGGGGAGCACAGACAACTACCACATTTTCTGAGACCAGGAGGCTGCCAACTGGCTGTTCTGCTGGAAAGGATTTAAGTGTAGCATCAACGAGAACCATTGGAAGAATGGGACTAGGAAAAGCATATACCTTGGTGTTAGGGACTCTCTTCTTCATCTGACAGTACAACATGGATTTTAATACTTCTCCAGGACCCGCGGAGCAAGGGGCTGCTCTTCAGTAATTTAATACTGACACTTTAAGGTTTACATAGCAAAAAGGCCAGGAGGCAAGTTCTTCTCTGCAGTTTCACTGGTGTAATTCCAAAGCACTGACAGTGGAGTCAGTGGCACTACAGATTTGCATCATCATAAAGGAGTTGGACTCATTTCACGCCTTTTACCATCACAACGAACAGGACGAGGAACTTGAAAAAGCAACAACTCCACATATATTTGACAGTATATTCATCCTGCTAACAGAGACATCACTATGGTTTAACAGAAGCGCTCCTCTCCACCCTGCTCTAGCACCTGATGCATATTAATTGCTGCCACACCATCACCATTACTGCCAAGGCACAGTAAGCATCAAGAGTCACCAGGAACTCAGGAAAACACATGAAGTGTGCTCTTGAGGGCTAGTCCACCTTGCACACACACAAGTTATGAAAGCCTTTCTTAGCCTTACAAGGTACCCAGGCTTGCAGGTGCTCTCACCATTGCCAACCTTCTCCAGCTCCAACCCAGCACTGGCCACCCCCTCCAGCCTCATTCAACCTGCCTAACAAGTTCTGCCAGAGAATCCACCTTTGTCAGTAAAGCAACATCCATAGCCATAACAAATTAATAGTAATAAACAAGTAGTGTCTTATATTGACAGTAAACTAGTGGGTGTGATGAAGAAAAGATGCTCATTTGTTTGATATATTGTGGCATATTAAAACCAATGCTTGGTATTTCCACCTATGAATCTACTCGTGTATCTGAAAATGCCTGAAGCCTGTCCTTTCCCAAAGCACTTGAAAATAATTTTGCCTATAAAATATTTACCAATTATAAGGAAGCACATTCAGAAAGCTGAGGAAAATGGCACTAAGTGGTTAGACACTTTTTTGCCAGGTCAGAAAATCCAAAAGGGCTTGCTGTTTGCAACTTGTTTTCTTGACATACATTCACATTCATGTTTTTCATTAAGTTTTCTTCAACAGAAATTCCTAGCCAACTTCGCATTCAACCATATCCCTTGCTGAATGCGAAGTGCAACCAAATGAAGGATGTATGAAAGGGGCAGTTAAGGAAGAGCTGCCTCTGACTAAGCAGGAGCTAATGCACATATAAAGCACTTCACAAGTGTCAGATCATTCTTCTTGATACTGATCTCTTCATGAATAAACACATATACCAGGACATCCCAGATCACCAAGGCCACCAAGACTCACTTCCTTTAATAGAACAGGAATACATCACAGGAAAGGGTCTTGAAGCTAGACTGTGCAAGCAAAGAGAATCACAGAATGGTTTGGGTTAGAATGGACCTTAAAGCTCACCCAGTTCCAACCCCTGCCACGGGCAGGGATTCCTTTCACTGGAGCAGCTTGCTCCAAGCCCCTGTGTCCAACCTGGCCTTGAACACTGCCAGGGATGGAGCAGTCACAGCTTCTCTGGGCACCCTCACAGGGAAGAGCTTCTGCCTGAGAGCTCATCTCAGTCTGCACTCTGGCAGGTTAAAGCCATTCCCTTTGGCCTGTCCCTACAGGCCCTTGTCCAAAGCCCCTCTCCAGGTTTCCTGCAGCCCCTTCAGGCACTGGAGCTGCTCTGAGGTCTCCCCTTAAGGAGTCTTCTCTTCTCCAGGCTGACCCAGCCCAGCTCTCTCAGCCTGGATGAGGAATATTTCTTCCCAACTTTTCTTGTATAAAGTAACTATGCCCCCTAAACATGGAAGTTTTTCCCCTTGTTTCCTTTTTCTTTGGATGCCTTTTCTTCCATACCACCCCCAGGCCACAAGTAAGCTTAATATTGTGTCACTTAGTATTCTTTCTTTGTCTTTCTGTCCTTTTCAAATGACAGGAACACTTTGTGTTTCTTCCTGTGCACCAGCCTGGTTCTTTCCTGCTTTTGTTACCATGTTCAAGAGGCAACATGTTAGCTCCCTGACAGATTGGGATTAGTCCCTAGGTTTTATGGCACTCAGTTATGTGTTGTGCTCACTTCTGTCATTTGTTACTGCTTTAAATAATAACTTTGCTTCTCTTATTTACCAGTATTATATTGATGGTTTTAAAGTTAGGTTTCTTTGTAAATATAGACTTAAAAAAAATACATATGACAATAATCTGGTAGAATTTTGTTAGATTATTACAACAGAATTAGCATGACTCGATTCTTGTTTTGTAGAAAAGGTAAATTTTATTTTTTTAACTTTTTCTTTGCTGTCATGTTTAGAAAAGATTAAAAATTTAAAATTAATTAAATTATTTTTCCTTATAATTTCCTTAAAATTAATTAAATTATTTTTCCTTATAAAGAAATCAGTTATGTACTGCTTGACTCTACAGAGCAGAGGGTAATGAGGCTATATGAAGTGTTTCTTCTGTCTCTGCAAGCTGATTTACATGGGGATGATCTATAGAAAGGATAATAGAAATTAAAACTGAAACTTGATTGACTTATATTGTAAGATATTAAGAGATTTTAATATTTTTAAAAAACACCCAAGAAGAAATAAGGCAG
>JBCJKH010046126.1:0-32003 GCA_039877255.1 Loriculus beryllinus | reverse complement strand
GGACTTGGACTCGGCATGCCTCACGTTATTTCTCTTCCTTTACCACCTAAGAGGAAACGAGCTGTCCAGGTCCCATCACTGTTGTCTGCACTAAGTGTCTTGGACTGTGCAGTGCAGATTTCTTTGCAACTAAGAAGCGTTCCTCTTTCAGGAATGCATGTCTGTCAACTTGAGGTCATTCCTAAGGCCCCTATGCAAACAGCCATATTTCAAAGCAGCAGCTAAAGGAGGACTAGTAGCCTGGATCACCATAGCCGTGCTATTACAGTTAGATACCTTTTCAGACTTCCACCAAGCCACTCCCTTTTTCTTTTCTCACCATGAACTACTCTTCTCCTTTCCATTTGGCTTGGTTGCAAAGTCATTCCATTCCAAATACAACACCAAGGTGCCTTAGCCACGGATTGAAATGGAGATAATCCACCAGAGCCCCACATTGCCTCGCTCTTTTCTATCAGACTTTCCTCACTACATTTCCATGCCATGACCATTCAACTCACATGACCATTCAACTCATATCATAGCAACACCATCCAACGCTCTCAGATCTCCCTAGTTTGGTAAAAAAATAATTTAACAGTTCCTCACAGGCATCCCAGCTGCCTGGGTATTCCTGCTGTTTCTAAACTGTTTCCTTTTGTTGTTGCCATGCAGCCACAGGGTTTTGTTCTTGAGCTGTGCTTCCATTTTTTCTTAAAATTGTCAGATTTGTAGTTAAAATTCTCCATGGGATTGATAGCTATTGTCAGCCCTTGGAAGTGTTTTGTTCTTTGGAGTGTTCTTCAAGGTGCAAATGGCATGCACGGCCCATGCCATGTCACTCTGTATCTTATCTTTCACTGCTTCGTATTACAAAAAGCAAGATAAAAAACAAACAAAAAACCCCCCAACAAATGAACAAATGCATGTACTTAACAAAATAACATCAAACTTCCACAAAGCCTTCATAGAGAAGCAAATCATACTTCAGCAATGGAGTTTCTTAGAATATTTAATTAAATATTACATGCAACAGACAAGAATGTTTCTTGAGCTCTATTCAAAGAATTCTGCTCTGGATGTAAGTTGTGCAAACCAAAGAGACAAGGAAGTTTCCAACATATCTGACTCTTGTTTAAAAAGCAAGTCTAGCTGGGAACATGCACGTATTTACAAGAGCCAAGTAGGCCTATTTTACATGCGACCTTAGCATTTCATGACATAGAAACATGCGCTGAGTCACTGTTGCAGATGTTACATTCCCTAAATCAGGTTTAGAATTTAATGTTAAAAAATAAAAAAGAATGCTTCCTGGCCAAGTAGAGCTTTATTCCAGTTGTGCTCTTCCAGAAAGGGACAAAACTAGAAAGCCCTGCTCCTCCAGAAGTTAAACCAGAACTAAACCCCCGCATCTTCCTGATTTGGTTCCTCCAACCAAAAGTTGCTGTTGGGAGTATAGGAATGAGGGAAGGTTCAGTTTCTTGTTACTTTTGCAGTGCCATGAGACCTTAAACTTCTTTGTACTGCTGTTTCTCTTCACACACATCTCAATACCCTATATTGTTTAGAGACTTTACATTGAGGGGAGTAAGAGGAGTTAAACTGGATAAGCAAAACAGTAGTTCAGTACAGCCTGGGGTATTTTATTGAAAGTTTAAGAGCAAGAGCTGGAATCAGCCTGTGTGAACTTTAGAAAATTAGAGGGTGGGAGAGGATGGTGCTTGCTGCAGCTGCAAGAGATGTCAGTAACAAGGGGGGCAGAGGCACCAGCCCATGTCTGAAGCATTGTTTTAGGCTGAAGAGGAAGTCTTAGTGGTATACCTGAAAACAAAGCTCAAGAAAAAGGGAGTACATTTCTTTGGGCTGTGGAAACAGTAAGAGGACAGCTTCCATTGAAAATGGAGCAAGGAGGCATTTCATTAAGCAGTAATAAATACAATAAACCACAGAGGTCCTGTCATTTAAGTACCGCTATGCTCTTTTTCTGGGGAAAAGGATTAGGTTCCTATAAATTACTCCTCTTCCAATGTTCATATTTGTCAGTGGTCTTGGAAAGTTTCAAGTAATATGCCACAAAAAAAGGGGGGAAGGCAGAGCCCAGTGGTTTCCCATGAAGAGTGCTGCGCTCTGTCATCTTCAAAGCATAATGGGCAGCCGGTATTCTGAGTTACCCTTCCAAGGTCACAAACTGCAGCAAGCACATTCTTGCATTTACAGACTCCCTCTCCTGCAAGGTTACAGCATTTCTAACACCGAGCACCACACGGGATCTACTGCACGTTTTTCTCCCAACTAGTTTTAGCGTTTCAGTGGCAATCTACTGAAATTGAACTGAAAGGCTATTGGAAAACATGAGACCAACGAAACATGTTCATTAAACATTAGAACATTCTAAGAGTCAAAGTGCATCCTTAAAATCTCAGGCTGGCCAAAAAAGGCAGCTTCTGCTGCATTCTTTTATTAGGACCAGGAAAGTCACTGCCACTTGGGTCAGTTTTGTAATAGAACTGGTTTGTGGAGGTCTTAGACTGCAGCGCAGGGGTAGGGGCAGAACAGCAAATTTTTAGATCTCAAGTTGAGATGTGCAAGTTGTCTCACTGTAACACATGCTTCTCAGCTTTGACAGAGAAATTACCATTGGTTAATGTTTCTTTGCAATAGCCCATACCATAACAGCTGTTCAACACCAGTGAAGAGTTTATTCCAGTACCTGAAGGGTGTCCAGACAGTCTAGAACCTACTTCAAGTTGAAGAGGCACAGGTTTCACAGGGCAGCCCTTGCCAAAAAACTTTAAAAATGAATGCCAGTTTAAGATGGTAGCATTACCCCTCACTGGTTTTAAGGTATTGGCAAGACCATTAACATCAGTGTAAAAAATAGGTTTATTAGCAAACCTGGAAGTGGCTTAGTTAACCCACTTACATCTATTCACTGCTTTACACACAAAGAACAGCACATACAGGGCAGCACCACTCCATTTACATGAATTGAACGTGAATATTCACTTGATCTAATGCCAATTAGATGCTAGCCTGTAACAGTTCCAGAACTATGGAAAAATAAGACCAGTTGGCCTACATTTTTGCTGCATGCCACAGGGGAACATTCCTTTCCAAGCAAGAGAAGTGTGCAGAACTGGTATCATTCCATACACAGCCCATCCGCACCAGAAAACATCCCCTGCTCTTGAGGGCATGGAGCACTACTTCACCCTCTTGCAGTTTAATCCCTCCACTGCCCCTAAAGAGGCACTCAGTAAGCAGACCAATGACTAATTTTAATAGATATTAATGGGCTTTCAGACAAGCTAACATAGCAGTGGGAACTCCATGAGTTTAAATTACTATTAGTTTTACAGTTTGACTCAAGAAAAATACCTATTACAAGACCATTTTCTATTGGAAGAAAGAAGTACGACCTGATGTAGCAGTTCTAGCTGTGCAGTCCCCTCCAGCAAAGCATTCAACCTTTAACCTGATGGAAATCTGACATTACACAGCAATAAAGACTTCCAGTGGCTGGCACATCCTAAAGTGTCTCACCGGAGTCGATTCCAGCAATGTTTTCTCCTCATAGCTATACAGTTTCTGCCAGTATTACAGCCATTAAACCACATATTGGAACCTACACTAAGTCTCAGTTTAAACTAGACACTACACAAAGAAAGCTACAAATACTGCTGTGGAGTCCAAGTCATTCTTACCTGGAAGGAGGCAAAGCCCTATTATTATAATGCACTGCTAATATTAATGTTTAGTCTATAATTAGATAAGTTGTCTCAGACTTCACTTGGTCAGACTTTGCATGGTTAATTCTGTGCTTGAAGAGAACATTTGCATAAAACCCCAGCTAAATATTTTAACAAGACTGCATGTACAAAAGATTTACATTAAAAACACGTTAAAACTAACTTTAGTTAAGTTCATAAAAACCTGTATTAATATTCTGAGTGATCACATCTGCAGTTTTGAGTCATGTTTAAAACTGTACATAATTTTCTTGTAATATACATAGTAAGAACAGTCTCTTGATTATTACAATACAGTTAGTGTCTCTGGTGGGTCAATAAGCGATACTCCGTGGTACCTAGAGGGGGGGGAAAAAGAAAGATGCAGGATGTCATCTTGCTCAAGTGCTCTCTGACATACAGAGCAGCTAAGTACTGCAGGAAAGCACATTGCTCACAAGGCAGGAAACATTTGGGGCTTGTCAGGTGCAATGCTGACACAGGTTTTTAGGTGCATTAGGTACCATCTCCTGCCTACCAACTGTGGGAATATCGAGAAAATTGCTCCAGTTTGTACCTGACCGTTTGGGTAGTGATAGCAGCCCTGGTGAACACCAAGTACTGCTCAACAGAACACTGCAAAAACCTGAGGAGTCTTGTCACCATCTTGCTGACAATAGTAGGTTTGGTTAGCTGAGTCTCAAGACTCAAGGTACACCCAACCCTTCTCCTCCCCCCATTAAGCAGTTATGTGCTAGGATAACTTGCTATACATACCAACTCACCACGCATCTCTAAAGATACTCACTTTGTACTCTTGTACTTTTCCCTTATGGACTGTTGTGTGTGCTGTGCTGCTTTGAGGTAGGTCTTGTGTAGGTCCAGGAGGCAAGGCTTGATGTCCTCGAGGGAGTAGCCTGTCACTTTGCACAAGGATTCAGGCTGATGGAAAAAGGAAAAGGAGCCTTTTAATGTTTCTGCTCATTTACACCAACAGCCACTGGTGAAGATTTTAGCTTGCTTGTGAAACTCTGTTGTTCCAGAGCACTGTTTTCTCAAGCACCAAGTAGTTTAATACTCATTGATCAGATTTTTAGCAATTCATGTAGATTTACAGTAATCCTGAAATCTATCATACTGTAAACAAGTATTCCTTGCCTCCAGTGCTTCAGCTTTCTTACCGCCCACTTCCTCATCACAAGCAAGCTGCTTACAGCTTTGAGAATGATCGACAGAATGGAGTGCATCAGTAGATGCCTCTTCCAAGGGATGTGCGTGCCTCCCATTTTTCAATTATCACAAATAGCAAACCATAATTAACAGCTGAAGAGTCCAGAGGGCCAGTGATTCCTGCAGCCCAAGCCCCAGGATTCAGAACATACCAATACACTAGACACACATAAAGGTGTGTGGTGGCTCCAGTTCAGTGTTACATACCCAAGTTTGTCCAGTGATGGTATAGCCTGCTAGATGAAACGCTGCAGCAGCAATAACCGATGGCAAGTATTTCAAGTAAGGATCAGCATCAATTAGACTCAGCTCCCCAAGGTACTGCAAGGAAAATGAGAGTAAGGGGAGTCATCTGCTTCCAAAAGGAAGTAGAAGAGCCTCTAATAGCTGCACTAGAACCCTCATTTAAGCTTTCAATCCTGCTATTAGATGGGGCACAGCTTTTACTAGTGTCCACTTACTTTCTCTTTTAACATTTACTGTTGGCTACTATCAAAAAACCATTCCCAACCTGTATTTTTTCAATACCACATTTTATATGTAGAGGTATTTTTTAATTCAGAAGGCAGACTGTAGTCAGCTCCGACCTTTACACAATGAGACAAAGGCTTCTATTTGGGAGATCTGGTACCTGCCGCACGATTAGGACTTAGTGTAACTAACTGAAATGTTACCAGTGCTGTGCTTAAAAAACCAGCCTCTAGATTTAAAGCTCACTGCTTATGGAAGGGGAAACCAAAGCGCAAGTCCTTTTTCACCAAAGTGGGTGGGTAGGTGTGGCAGCTTGAGATAAAGAGGGAAACACTGAGCAGTGAAACAAACCCCAAACTGAAGTTGAATCTCTGCCTGCTCTGATTAAGTGGGCATGCTGGAGCTGGGCAAGTGCAAGCCTGCAACAGGAATGGAGCATTTCGAAGAGTACATGGTGATAGGAGCATTAATTTCCAGTGGTGTGGCACCACTGCTGGAGGAGCACATATCAAACTGTACAAGCTCTCCAGAGCTCTCCCAGAGAGACTACACATTTAAAAGGAGGAGGCAGGGAAGCCTGGGCTGGAAAATCCTTTAGCATTTCTTCTCTACTGGGACTAAGGAACAGAGCTTGTAAAGTGCATTAATAATAAAACTTTATCAAGCTAGTAATTCTTACCATTGACAGGCTCTCCACTTTAGGATTTGTCTGCTCATGTAAGAAATACTGAGTGAGGAACTGGATGATTGTTGGAGCTGCCAAGTCAAATGACAAAACCTTCAAAATTAAGTGCTCCATTCGTAGAACCTGCTTCTTGGTGTAGGTGTCATCTGTGATGTAGACAAACTCAGCTACTTCAGGAGGGTAGATTTCTTCAAACTTCCTGCCAGGAGAAGTAATTATGAGCAGATAATGAAATACTAGAAAACCAGATAACTAGGCAACACATAATGAAAACCAGCATCCTACTTTGAATTCTGACCTGTAAAGTAGCTGGGCACTATTACTGAACAAGTTTTCTGCACTTGGTTCTGTAGCTCTTGAATCAGCAGAATTACAAAGGTACAGCAGCCTGATATGTTAGCACTAAGCAATCTGGCGCTCAGTTACAGAAATTCCAGAACAACCCATGAAACTAGTATTCAGTGTAAGCAAAACTTTCTTTCACGTGCCTTGTGCATGCAAAACGTGCATAAGTAACTGTTCAGAAGCCTGCTGCTGCACCTAGAAATGATGAATCCTCAGCTGAGGGCCATCTACAAAGACACCCTAGAACCTTGCTTGCGAAGTTTCATATAAACTACCAAGCTTTTAGGTGGACAACTCCCAATTTGTCTTCTAGTGTGAAGCCCTCCCATGGCTATAGTATTTCTGGTGCCTGTAGCCAGACATGCCATAGCCGAAGGACTCCATCTGTACAAGGCCAGTAGGTGGAATTTTACATTCAGCAGTCTCACTTACGATGCAAGCAGCATAGCCGCAGTACCCACAAGCTGAAGTTTTCCTCTCAAAACAGACATGGAAGAAAGAAACCTATCAATGTAATTTACAGCTAAGTGCAGGGTTTCATTCTGCAATTTGTATTCTTCTCCAACTTCCACCAGCCAGTCCACAAGAATAGCCCGCATGTTGTTTGTAATATCAGGTTGCTTCTTCATGTACCCATTTTAGGCTTGCACTTCACCTGTAGGTTTAGAAGACAGGTAAGATTGAGTTTGGACTAAGTGCTGGTAGGAAAGCAACTATTTAAGCTCTATTTACCACACTTTAAGTAGACCAGAAGTAAACAAGGATAAGCATAGGCTCAGGATGTTAAATTTCCATCATCTGGCTTCTCAACTTCATTTCATGGCACAATCAATCAACTTGATCACAAGAAACCAATCTCATATTTATGAAAGTGGACACAGCAACTTATCCCTCCATTTCTAGCAAGCTTTAATGTAGTCACTGTAGTAGTGACTAGTGCTCACATCCATTTCTCAGCTTCAAATCTCTCCCCTGTAACCTGTACACAAATAAATAGAGAGCAGCTCACCTCCATTTCCCTAAGGTATGCATGGATATCGTTGATATAGTCTGGCATGTTATTAACGTTTGGTTTTTTCTCTTCTGCTTCTGAGGTTATTGAAATATCCATAATACTTGGAGAATCTAAGCAGAAGATGAAAGCCATATTAAAAGGGGGCCCATAAGACCACTCTCTCACAGCAGAGGGAACTTCCCTGTTGATTGAAAAACTGCTGTATTGTAATAGCACGCCCAAAGAAACAAAACTGGTTTCAGCAACCGGAAAGGGATCTTTTGTGTCGAACCAAACCAGTCTGTGTCCCCTACAGCCTCCAGTTTGCTCTGGAGACGCCTCCCGAGGTCACACCAGGGTAGGGCCCCGCTCGCCCCCGAGCTGCCCGGGAAAAGGCCCTGCGGACCCTGGCGCTGCACCAGGAGCAAATGGGACGAGGCCCACAGGAGCACACCGGTGCTGGCCGGACCAGCGCCGCGCTCCCGGCGGGAAGCCAGCCGATCCTTGGGCTGCCGGAGCCTCGGGACGGAAGGGGAAGGGGGGGAATTGTTGGCACATACCGAAGCTCAGCTCCATGGCGTTGCCCAGGGGTGCCAGAGGCCGCCGCTCCCCGAGGGCGCAGACAGCCGCACGAAGACCCAGCGAGGCCTCCTCTTTTCGGGTCGCCGGGCTACCCCGTCGCCGCTGCTGCTGCTGCTCCCCATCCGGCTCGTCCACATGGATGGCGAAGGGCTGCTGTCCGCCACCCGGCCGCCCCGCCGCCGCACCATGGCCCTCGCCGCCGCGCCGCCCCGCCTGTGTGGAGAGCGGCCCATCAGCCCCGCGGAGGTCCCGGCCCGGCCCTGACGGCCCCCGCCGCCCCAGCTCGTCTCACCCCTTACGGCGCTCGCCCGCCCCCGCTGCCCCGCTCACCTGCGGCAGGAGCCCGGGCCGCTGCTGGGCGCTCCTCAGCAGCCCCAGCGCCACGCGGGTGCCACCGGGGGCCGGCGGCGGCGCTTTGGCGCCGGGAGGAACGTTCTCCTGGTTCTCCTGCTCCGCCAACATGGCCGCGGGACGGGGCGACCGGGAGGAACCGCGGCAGCCGCCAAGACGCGCGCCGAGGCGCCGCTCTCGCCGTTCAAGTAGCCCGCGACTATTGAATCAGCCAATCACAGGGAGCGGCGGCGGGCCGCGTCAGGCGGCCTACGGGAAGCGGCAGGAGCCAACCCGGGCGGGGCGAGCGGCGGGCGGAGCCTGAACCCAAGGGGCGGGGCCTGGCGGGCGCGGCCGGGGCCTGGCGGGCGCGGCCGGGGCGGGCCCGCGGGAGCGCGCGTCGTAGCCTGTGATGTCCGAGGTGGTGGTCAGCAGTGCCCGGTGCGCAGTGCCCGGTGCGCAGTGCCCGGTGAGCAGTGCCCGGTGCGCAGTGCCCGGTGCGCAGTGCCCGGTGCGCAGTGCCCGGTGCGCACGGCCAGCTGAGCGCTCCCAACCCTGAGGGACACCGAGCGACAGGCAAGGCGGGGGGCTGAAATGAAGAACGAAGACACGGGAGACGCACGGAGAACGTTTAATGCCGGCCACGCTACAACCAGGAGTAAACGGGCAGCTCCGATAGCAGCTGCCTTGACCCCAAAATACGCAGTTTCCCCCTTCTTCATGCACCCCAGTGACATCAGGTGTGACAAGATGGATACCCGCAGCAGGCAAATACCATAGTTAGGTACAGGTTAACACACAGGTTTCTTCTACCTCTAGTTAGGTCTGTGAAAAACAGTTTTCTCCAGACGCTCTTACAGCTGGAAAACGTTTTTGCAAGAAGGAAATGGGGTATTTATACCTGATTCCAGGTTTTCTTTAGCTCTCAAGAACATCATGTAGAAACTGCATGCACTTAACAGCTGATATAAACTAAAGGTGACTACTGCATTCAGTATGAGAATAAATACAAATAAAGCTGAAGTACAACAGAGTGTTTTTCTTAAAAAGTGCTTTTGGACTGAATAATGAACTGCCTTGAGTAAAATAAAAGAAAAAAGAAAAAAAAGGAAAAATTACCCAGCTCTTCCCTTATCAGGCTGCAGCATCAAAGAAAGCAATTAGTCCATCTTGGTCACAGCCATCCAGAGTTTCCAGGAGAAGAGGAACTTTGCTTTTCACATTGGTGCCTTTAAATTTAAATTTATCTATGAAGAGATCAGTGATCATACCTGCAAATGTAAAATTCCAGGAGTATTATTTGCCTTGTTTTCTCTAGCTGAGGTATCTAAGTCACTATTACGTACCAACTATTCTAATTTAATCTGGGTTTAGAGACGAGACTCTTTTTAAACCTCATGTTTTAAACCATGATTTACTTATAAATAGACCCAAAACAGTTATAACACCACAGATTCCAGCTTCATTCCAAAGCATGTATGTCTGACTTAGAATTACCCACATCTGAAACATGAAAGAGTGAGGAACTATCATGGGATGGGTAAAGGGGACTCTGCTTATGCTGTATATACTTAGGCTTATCACACCTGGCAGAGAATCTCTGAGCTGAGGTGTCTGGGGAACACCAGAGAAGGTTACAGAATTTCCTTCACTAACTTGGATCATTTTCCACAAGTCTCCCTTCCCACCTCATGTTTAATTTTCTGGTTTTATGATGTTTTGCAAAACTTAACCAGTCATTTAGCTCATACACATTCTTAAATGCCACTGTGAATTTGAATATGATCCTTAATCATGTCCGTAAAGACATGGAACATAAGATACATGACAGGAATAAAATAAACTGTCTGTTAAGAAAAGCCACTTGCAAATATTCCTTCATTCTTCATTCTCGGCAATATGCTTGCAACACCCAAAAACTATTGGGCAAACAATTCTTGAGTACCTTTAGAGAGTTACTCAAAGTCTGTAATAGCATACAAGCTATTTCCAGTATGTGCCAGGATGTAAATATGCAGTCTTGCCTGTATGACCAACCAGACAGTCCTGAACCTAACCAAGTGTATGCACTTATCAAATTATTTCAACTCTACTAATTCTTACTTCATAACAAGTGCAGTCACATCAAGTGTGCTCTCTGGACATTAAGTTACATTTAAGTAAAAAGTTGAACTGATCAACAAACCATAAAGTCTCTCAAGATGTGCAGGTTGTCTCTTGTATTCCTCAAGCAGCTGATCTGCCTCTTCCAAAATGCTGTGGTATTTTGGTAGCAGGAAGTCCACATTTCCTTCATGAACTTGTAATTCCTTAAAGACATTATAAATCATTAAGAATTAACAGCATTTAATTATCATAAGAGCATAAAAGTATGAAGACAGGAGTCTGACAGGAGGAAGTATTTCAGAGACAAAGACAATTGCCTTCCAAGCTAGCAGGAGTTACTTTCCAAGTGCTTAATTTTGTAGTCTTATAATGAAATGCTAGACATCACCTGTCACTTCCTACACTGGATTCTCAAAATCCTGTGTATTACAGCCTCCAGCTGCAAGTACTGCCAGAACAGGATCGCACCACTGCCCAGCACCTACAGGATCAAGCCTAGTGGGGGCTCAAAGCCTTCATCATGTCTTCATTTCTAAAGTAAATGCCTAAAGAGTAGCACATGCTAAAGTCTGAGAGTAAAAGTAAACTCTGAAAGCATCACTCAAATTGTGACAGCAAAACGTTTTAAAGACCTCTTCTAAAATGCCCCAGTCTACCATCAGACCAAGCTAAGACTGTTCTTTGCCAGACAAAAGGTAATTATGCTGTGCATCATGAGTCTGCTAGGATAATAGCTTTCATCAATCATCAGATTATTTTACTGCCTATCAATAAGTTATTATCAAAAAAAAAAAAAGAGGAACAAGACTAAAAAATACCACAACAAATAAAAAACCCCCAAGAGAGAGTTATCAAAAAAGATCTGCTAAGAGAAAAAAAAGCTTAAAACAAGCAAGATGTGCCTCATCATTACCACTACACAAACATAATATGCATTAAGAATAAATTCTCTATTATTCTCTACCCCCTGGTTTGTCACATCAAACCCGAGTAAAGTAAAATACTCTTAGTGATAATAAAGGTAGACACAATTCTCACTGATAGTTTTACTACTAACTGAAGAGTTCTGGCAACTAGTATTTGATTCCCCCAAAGGACCAGAGAGAATTGGTTGCCTGTTTTCATCTCCACTCTCCCTCAAAAACCACAAAAAAATACCAACAGAGATGATAGCAAGTCTTTGATGGTAAAATCCTGGTTGTTGGATTTCCAGTTGCTGGAAAAAGTCCAAAAGACAAGCTGCCTAACTGGTACCTTCCAAAAACAAACTGTTGAGGTTTGAAAAAGAGGTATGAAGCCAAAGATTCAAAAGCAGATAATTCAGAAATTAGGACATACTGGGATAAAGTTCCAAAGGGAGGGAGCCGCATCTGGCCTGGATGTTCATTCCCAGCTCTAAAAAAACCTTCAAAGGTTAGTGGAAAGAGACAAAGAAGGAACTGGAAAATAACAGCAGGCAAAAGGAGAACGCTAGGTGATAACGCTTTCTGCCTTCTACTGTCCAGTTTAAGCATCCTCAACATCAGTCAGTAATCCTACATGTCATTCACTAGTTGCATAGTATAAATGGGAATTTTCCTTGAAGAAATCTGTCTCCTAGGTAATTAAAATACATATCCTGGGAGCAGAAACTGAACGGAAACCAGAATGACACACATCTGACTTGAGCTGTACAGCTTAGTATCTGACAACATAATTCCCCCTAAAAAAATCCTTCTGCAGGAGTTCAGATACTTACTCTCAAAGCATCTATTAAGTGAACCTTCTTGGCCAACAGTTGCTGATACTCTAATTTTGGGTGGATAAGCTTTAATGTGTGCCTCACAGACTCTTCATTTATGTCTGGCAGGGAGTGAAAAAAAACCAACAAGCAAATAAATATCAAATATTCCATTTATAAGAATATAAAATTGAAGTCAAGGACAACAAAATAGGAAAGGAAGTTTTACCATATGAAATGTTGAGATTAATCTTCCTTTTCGTAGCCTCCTTGGAAAGCACATCTTTTAGGATGGATATTGTAGAAATGTTGTCAGACCTAAAACATCCCTCACCTTTTCTATAAAGGAAGAAAAAAATTAAATGAACAAACTTAAACACACATGGGTGCAGTAGATTTGTCCCTGCATTAAAATCAATGTGTAAATCAATGTCTCTATCAAAGTAAGCAACCTCTATAAAGGCTGTAATGATTCTCCATGTATCATGCAGCTGTATACACATCTACGCTATTCCATCCTTCCCAGGGTAATCTTCACAGAGAAACACTTTGTTCCAGTAAATAAAACAAAGCAGTATACACAGATCTCAGGTATACACAAAGCAGTTATCTCTACTGTATGGCAGTAAGGTTACACAAGTAAGATTTCTGACTCTATTTATTCCTCCTAAGTTTTATCATTACAATACCTTGAAGACAAAACAGGAAAGCTTCAGCACCAGAAGTTTATTAAAACTTCCCCTTCTCCCCAACAAAACACCACCCAGCAGCTTTTTACAGTAGGCAACGTGTATGGTAGGCAGGGAGTAGGCTGGAATCTAAATAATTACAACAGATGTTGTAATTACAGTTCCATTTTCAGGTGGATGTATGTAATTTGCTGAAGGAAGATATAACTAAGTTGAGAACAGAGTATTAATCTTAAACATAGAAATATTTGCCTAATAAAAGGTTCAGAAAAAAGGATTTTAGCTTAATGCTTATCACATTTTTGTTTGCATGAGTATTAAATGCCTTTTATTTCTGCTGCTAATACAAAAAAAAAAAGGACGTTAGAAAACAACAGGCATTACACAGTCATTCCAGGGCTATGTTAGTTAGCTCTATTCTTTAAATTCTAAAAGCAAGCCAATATCTTAACAATATATCAAGCTTTTCTTCCCTGGCAGTTCTGGATTTTTTTGGCCAAACTTAAAGCAAAACTCTATTTGAGATACAGAGTGCATCATTACTGGATAATGCACACCCTGGTAATGTTTGACGAGCCTTTCTAAGAAAGATTCCTGTCCTCTTCAGTAGGATGGGGTTGAGGGTAGAGTGGTACGTGCGTCAAATGGTACTTGCAGACTGGTCAAGAATGAAAAGACAAACCCCATGGCATAGTCACATTGCACTGTATTTTACCTATAAGTGCTTTCAAGCTGTGTACCCAGGAAGGTGTTCTGAAAATAAAAGGTGATGCTCTCTCCAGCGGGAGTCTTTTCAGGCACCTCAGGCAAGCAAAACAAAACCCACGAGTGAATTTCAGCAAAACTGAACTGGCCTTTGAGCGTCAGTGTATTCATGGGTCTGTGACATTATGAAATTAACAACAAAAAACAAAGCAGTTAATGAAGGAAGGGCACTGTCAGTGCACTAGTTACTCATACGAAAAAAGGTTAGTTCTATTTTTAATCTACACCCTGGGAAATGTTAGGTATCTTGCTAAGTAGTTACATCTTGTACATTAAAGCTACTTTTATGTATTTCAAAACTAAAATACACGAGTACATTCAAATTTAGTCTTCTAGCAGGCATGTCAGTACTAGCCAAGACACCAGTTGGAAGTTTCTGCTGTACCTCATTTCAAGTTGTTAAACCTGAAACTTACGACAAAGGTAAATATCTGACAATACAGCATATATGACTTAACAGCCTCAACAATCTTCCATGGCATAAACCACAGACACAGCATTTATATCAAGATCGAGGGATAATGGAGTTCATTTGAGCACTGAAGCATTTACACACAAAAGCATTTTATATAGTTCCTTCAATCTTTACGTTCTGTTCTGAAGCAAGCAACACTTTGGTGGCAATACGTTAACTGAAGGTGGGGGAAGAAAGTCAAGAAGACATTGCCTAAAATATTAGGATCTTAACAGAGAGATAAGGAAAAAAAAACCCTGGCTCAGTTTTGGAGCCAAATTAGCTATGGGAAAGAACTGTATTAAATGGGTGGAGGGGAGAATAAGGCTGAAACTGAAAAGACCATGGTTAGCAACATTGAAGTTTCCTTTCCACCACACCCTCAGCTCTACTAACACATGGGGCTGCACTATAACCCAGGTCAGTACAATGAGAAACAAAACAAAAAGCCGACCGAAAACCCTCCCACCAAACCCCGTAAACAAGGGTAAAAGTTGGCAAGGAACCCATTAAACCCACATTTTCTGTCAGAAAACCCACAAAATGGAACTACAAGCTCAAAATTGTAAGTTAGAGGTTAGAAATGATACACTCAAGTTTATAGAGTAAATATTGTTTCAATTGTGTCCTGTCAGTTTTTCAAGAGAAGGCGGCACTGATTTTTCTTCACAAATACCTGTCATGGTCAATAGAATGAGTTCTCTGATGAAGTGAAAGTGGTTTAATTTGATATTGATGAACTTGGCAAGTTTTTGGTTGAATTTTTGGAGTTATATATGCTTGAAGTGTCCCATACTGACCTTCAATTGACCGAACCTGCAGAAATAAAAGCAGAACCCACCAAAAGGAACAAAAGGGAAATTATTAATTTACCACGATTTGGAAAATCAGTAGATGTTCAAAATGTGCTCAAAAATACTGTTGTATTTCAGGAATATTTATAGTACTCTATTTACTTGATAGTGCCACTATAAATAAAGCAGGTCAAGAATGCTTTAAAACATATGAAGTAGCATCCAGTGAAGTGCTGCTATATTAGATAAATATACTATTAAGAAAATAAAACCCTCTAACTTATTTCTTGATCAGTTAAATTAAAATGTCTGTTGACTTGCTTCTAATTCCACAGTGGCACCATTTTTTTAACCTTGTTTTAGTTAAGGAAAAAATACATTCTGCAGCAGCTGGTAGCAAAGAATACATCAACAAATTCAAGAGAGTAAAGTGAATTTCAAAATATGAGTTCATCTCTTCATAACAATCAAAAGTTCTTCCTGAGCTCTTTTTTGGAAAAGGAAGAGGCCAATTTTAAGTTTCAGTCTCGGAATACCCAACAAGCAGGGTGTACAAACACATTCAAGACACAGGACACACTCTATGCCTTGCAGAACGTACCAATGCATCAGTCACTTCTCAGCTATACAGACTGCACTAAGAAGTCCGCTCCTCAAGCAGAACTGACAGAAACAGGAGTGTCTCACCTGTAGCATCAACACCACTGTAAAAATAGGGCAGAGGAGCTACTGAAACAGCTTTATACAAACAAAAGAGCAGACTGGAGTTCAAGTACAGGTTTGCTTTATAATCTTGATCATATCCCCTATTTTATAGGGTCCTGGAACTCAAAAAGCAGCATTTGTCAGGAAGACATCTGCTTCAATGTTTTGAATACAGGTAAGTTAGTAAAGAGTTCTTTTAGGAAATAAAAGCAGCAAGACTTAGAAGTTGTATTATCTTGCATCTGCATAGGCGAAATACAAAAAGAGAATGAACTCCACGTGACAAGTGTAATCAGTGGAGATCCTGAATGCATTGCAGTGAGGTGGCAGTAGAACCTGTACAGATCAAATCCATCACATCAGGATCCAAATCCACAGTGTCTGATGACATTCTGCACTATGATGGCACACAACAGCAAGCTTATAAATGTTTTTAGTGGGAGAGTAAAAAAAAGCCTCTTTTTATGTATCATGAATGCATTTGATTCATTTTTCCTGTGTTATTTACCCTTTACCTAGTATTTTCAATATTAAAGGGGGGCAGGGTCATATTCCTAAATTAAAACATGAGAACTGAGACACAGGAAGATCAAGTGACCTGCTCAGAACCAATAAGCACACTAACAGTATTTCTTAAGAAAGGTACCTGGGAAATAAGACTCTTAATTGTGTATGCTAGGTCCATTATTGCAACCTCACCAACAAACAGATAACCACCCCCAACTTCCCCCCTCTTGATGCAATTCATGAAGGCTGAAATTTCTAATGATAATATTTTGACTAAGAGTTTTACATAATAAAACACAGATTAGGAGGCTGCAGCGTTAGGCAACTAAATAAAGAGAAACCCCAGAGCCTGTGCTGTGTGCATGTTGAGGGTTTTCCTAATTGTGTTTTCCTTCATTATTTCCCCTGGTGGTAGTCACAAAACGTGAATTTGGTGCTTTTTTAAAAATAAAACACCCCCAAAACACCCCCACGCCTTTAGTATAGTAAGCATGGAATGACCGGATTCACTTCCTCTCCAAAATAAATATCCAGTCTATATTCCCTTGTTACTTCCCAGTGTAACTTCCTTCTAATGCTTCTGAGGACAAACGGTGCCAGAGCTTTCTTTCCCATGCCTCTCTCCATTTTACTTGATTCTGGCAATGGTGTGTGGAATTATCTTCACAATGTGTGATTTCCTCACTCCTTTCATCATAAGGACATTTATGAAGGATTCCAGGCTTTCCTCTGAAGTAACACATTTTTAGAAGCTTTTAGAAACCCTACACACAAATATATAGGAACACAAGCCCCAGACCACAAGGTGCTCAGGAAGCAGCCAGCACTAGAAATTGGAGTGATCATTTGCCCCAGCTAAGCAGTCAGTCCATGTGGAGATCCCTCCATTCCGAAGCAGACATCAACACAACCATTAATTTATTGTAAAAAATATTTTGGAGCATTTTACCTTAAGTTCAAGCCTTGTAGTATTTGCTTGGCATCGGTAAGTTGCAAGAAGAAAGTTACTATTTGGCTGTAAACAACAGAAAAACAGAAAAATAATACAAAACAGTCCACGGATTCACAAAAGTTCTACTGGTCTGTTTTAACTGGTCTGTTTTACATGTACAGTAAAGTTTTTGCCATTAATGTACAGCTATTTTGCAAAACACAAAAAAGTAATCTGTGGTTCTCTTGATTATTCCCATTAACTTTAATTACAGTAGAATTAAAAAAAAATCTTTGTATAAAGAGAAATCAACTGAAGCCTCTTAATACTACCATTAAAATTACATCTACTTTTCATCTGAAGAATGCATATCAGCCTGCCCCACTCACCTGCAATATTAGACCAACAACCACAAGCTAAAGTAAGATGGGTAAGAAAACACACCCAGAAAAGCTAAATTAATCATCATAAAAGACAAGAAACTTAAACTAAAAGTTGATTTCTGAAAGCTTCAGGGTAGACCAATGATGTGCAAATTTAGTTCTTAAAACTATAACACTCAGAGGACTGTTAAAAGGAAAAAGATTTCTCAGAAGATTTTCATAATGGTAAGGTAGTTTCTGCATCTTCTCCCTGGCCCTAAACATCATTAGTAATTCTGTAAGTATAAGTTTATCATTATTACATAAAAAATGAACTTAAACATATGACTCCCTATGCAGCAGAATTTTCACATTCTGAAGTGATTTTTAGGAGATGAACTAAGTAAGAAATATAATGTTCTTCACCTAAATTACTGCAAAGTAAATAGATATGATAGTGGCAAATCCAGAGAAGAGACCAAAACTGAATGCATCTTTCATATTCCTGGTCAGACAGGAAAAAAACCTAAGAGAGCAGCTGCTCCTCTCCTGGATCCTTTTGCAGACATTAGCTTTGCCTTATGTCAGGACTTGCTACTAACTCCTAATTCTGCAGTATCTCTAATGAAGCTGAGCTCTCCAAAATTACCAGATAGGAAGTTTAACTCCATGTATTTAAAATGACAAATATATAAATCCAAATCCTACTTTTACTATACATTATTAAGGGCTTTCATCATGCAATCTCTATAAATAGCATCTCTTTTGTTTCACTTACCTCAGAATCACAGCTGCTAAAGCTAACAACAGCAGAATTTTTATCCACATCCAGTAAGTCTACTGGGACATCACTCTGCAGAACATACGAGGAAGGAAAAATGAAGAGCTTAAGTTCCTGAGTAACTTCCAATGCATTTATCTTCCAACTGTCATCAATTATTTTAATAAGGGAGAGGAAATGATCACTTCACCTATGAGGTAAAAGCCTAACAGACACACAGTTCACTACTTAATCTCGGAGTAAGATGATGATCTTTCTCTTACTCTCTTATGGAGTCCTGAATTTTTGTGTGGCTGGCTTACAACAACTTCAGTATAAGATGCGTAACTATCTGTCATACATGAAAATGTACTTAATCCATATGCATGATGTATATTCACGATTGAAGTGTTTCCCTATTTCAATAGGGGGATTACAGTACTCATTCAAGAAACCAAGGATCATAACACATAATGATTAAAGATCTTTTCACTTACAGTAAGCCTTCTGACACAGACCATTTCTTACCTAGATGCGTTTTCACTGGAATTAAAATTAAATCTAATACTGTTGTAAAAATGAGATTAAAAGGTATTAGGATGATTCACTGCTTGATTTGGTAATGCTTTATAACTTCACAGAAGTCCCAGGAAATGCTGAATAATATGTAACATACTTCCTAAAGAAATTTAAAAAACCCAGTTCTATTGTTTTTTCACAGCAGAGGAGTATCAGATACTGGGTTTTATTTCGTTAAATAAAAGGCCATAAGTTCTAAATTCTACATTAAGTTCAGGGCAAGACTAAACAATTTCATTATTCCTCACTTGGCTATGGAAACGGCAGATACCATAGAGCTGCAAATTAGCTGTAGCTGAGCACTGCTCTAATAACACCCTTAATAAAAATAGATTTTTATTAAGAAGTGAAAAATAAAATCTTACAGTAGTTCTCTCCCATTTGTTATGGCAAATTCTTCCTTGTCAAATTTTTCTCCCAATGCGTATCACCAGAGAATGTAATTCAGTACCATTACTCCTTCTGACTACCAAAGATACCATTAATTTCAGCTGATGAAGTAAGAGAAATTATTAATTAAGGCTGCTCTACTTGGCAGGAGTATTTATCATCAACTGCACACAAATCAGATGCTGTTCCACACTGAAAGTGCACAGGTGGCCCATACCATTCTGAAATTAATTTTCCACGACAGAGGGTACTTAACTGAGGAGTGAGAATCTGTACCTCATTAAGATTAGTGAGTTAATTGCTGTTTAAATAAGGAGGGACATGCAAAATAACATATTACACAGAAACCTGCTAGTGCAGCAGCCATTTTAGTCTACTTTGGTAGGGCAACCTTGCTGTGTTCAAGAGAATTTTGAATTGTGTTTGTTCCGTAACAAGCATTTACAACAGGTACTTCACCACACTGCAAGGCTATACACTTCATTTCCCTCTTATAACAATTCACACATTTAAAAATCCATATACTTCCGATACTATAACTTGGATTTTTGAACTAGGAAGTCTCCACACTCACCTGCACCAGGACATTATCTATAGCTGTCTGCACCTCCAAGATGAGGCTGTAACTAGCATCATCCTTATTCAATGTAAACTTATCATTCACATTAAATGCAGGTACTGATGAAATTGCAGTACTGGATTGAGAAGACTGCTGATACTTTTCACGTTCCTGAAGTACTTTCATCTGCAAGTTTTGCAGTTCATTCCTAGAAAAGGAAAACTATGTATAATGTCTAAAAAAAGCAACTAGAAAAGCTATCCTAGAAATTAAGTAGATTAAGCTTGCAAGCCAGTCATGTTTATCTTCTGTCCACAATTTTCCAAGCAGTGAGTAGTACTCTCCTTCCACATATATAACAAAGACAAAATCTAAACAATATCACATGAAAATGTAGTTTCTACTGTACCTTGCCTAAAGGGATTTATACAAGTCAGAAGAAAGAACAACTTTTTCCTTCAAAAGTACAACACATTGTGAGTGACATGCTAGCGCCTGCTTTTCTCCCATCATTTAGAAGCTATAAGCAGCATAGAAGAAGAGAATCTTATCTTGCTGATACTGAGGGGGAAGGCATTAAGACATCAGCAAATGAAGGCAAGATAGAAAGAGATTGAAATGAAGCTGATATTCATTTCTGCTTTAAAAAGGCTTGCTTCTACTTCTAGATACGTTAATGAAATAGAAAATCCAGTCAGATAAGAAGTAAAGATGACATTTCAGCTTTTAACATTTCAATTCTTCCATTTAATTTTCTTTCTAGTGCAATTACCTTAAGGACGAAATCTTGCTCTGCATTTCTTGACTTAATTTTAGTTCTTCACCTGATCCACCTTCTCTATGGACAGGTTCTGTAGTCAGTCCTGTCAGCCAGCCTAAACCAATATATGAAGTTTATATTCCTTATAAGCTATAAAAAAAGTCTACACTCAGCTTTTGTATGTGTGGAGTAATGTTTGCTCCAGATACTGGGTAGAGAAAACTGAGTCTTGAACTTAATCCTTTCTTTAGAGGATTAATCTAGGCACTGAGCATGGCTTTTTATGGATTTTATTCTTAACTTTTAACATTACTTATTCTTTTTCATTAAGTACTTTGAGCAGTAAATCCCTCTGCAGCAGTTTTTAACTGAGTGCTTACATTTTTTCCCACCTCTATTTTATCGGCTAAAGTTCTTTGCAGTACTACAGCTGAAAACAAAACAAATGAAAAAGTGTGTGTTGCAACTCTGTGTTTTCATGCTGAATGCTGCCCCTAGGAGGGAAAAACCACAAATCATCTTTTTGGTTACTTAGTTACACTACAGAAGTCATTTACTGCCAGGCATCAGTTTTTACTGCTCTAAAGCACTACTTTTCCTGCTCTGCCAGACTCAGTCTACTGCACATCCTACCAGAGATTACACCTTTGAAAACCCACAGGTGAACCTGAGCTTTTGCTTTTTTCTTCTAGAATTCATGGATCTTCAAAAATCATATGAGGTGAGGTATAAGTCTTTTAATCACTGAAAGACTATTTAAAAGAGGTACTTGAACACTGTTACTTCTCAATAACCCACTGAGAATTGTATCTTGCCACGATACATTATTTTGAATATGAGAAGTTTCAGTAGGCTGATTTTTCCGCACTGAAAATAACCAAAGATAGAGAATTAGCAATATTTTATCTCCCAGCAGTTAACACACGCAGCATGCTTATTGTGGCCTCTGTAAGAGTCAAGCCAATAGTTCAAATCCTACAAAGGGGCTGCTGAGACACCTCACAAGAGAAGCTGAAAAGCATCTACTGAAAGGAAAATCAATTCTATTCAAAGCCTTATGAAGCTGAAGAGGAAGGAAATTACATAAAAATAGGAAAACGACAACAACAAAACTTGCCTATGTCTCAGTATTTTGAATACAAAACTATCACACATAAATCCTTCAGACATAACATTCATTATTTCTCCACAGTTAGGCAGCAGTCTACATCAGAAAATAACCATCTGGTGTGTTACACAGCAAAAACACATAATGAATATCTTAAAATATAAAAAAATAGTTTTAAGTGTGAATATTAAATCAGAAGAGATCTTTTCAACAAAACACTATACTGGCTCCAATCAGTACAAAAACTTTAAGGGACGTGAGCTGTATGAACAACATAATCTGCTTAATTTTTATCACATCATCCACCCTATGTGACATTTATTGAGTAAATGATACAAAGCTTACCCGAGTATGTGCATACTAAAATTTCATCGTATCCATCTTTTCCTACACAGCCACCCTGGATTGATGTAATGCTCTCCGGTAAAGCCTTCAAATAAATGCATTCAAGCAGAGGGAAATATTACTGCACTAATTTGAAAAGTTTAGGGGGTTTTGTGGAGTTTTTAGGGTTGTGTTCCTCCTCCTACCTGCATCACAAAATACCTACAGAGATGCACAATATCTAGACCTACAAATGAGTAAGTGAGCTGATGACTGTCAGTGACATTGCAGTGTTTTAACAAGTGCATTCCACTTCTACTCTGCATAACAAAAGCATTAAAAAGCAGTTTAAAACAAAACACTCATGGATTACATTTTTCCAGCAGGAACTAGCAATCTGACTGAAGACTGAAATAACCACTAGGGATTGAATCTGCTCTTTTGGTTTTAGCTCAGATCAAGACTATTTTACTGTACTGCTTTGAAGTTCATACTGTCAGCGTTATAGAGCTCATCAAATTAAATACAAGCCACATATTTTAGTAGTAATGATCTTTTAAATAAGTTTTGTAACGCACGGCTGGGTTTTTTTTTAATCCATTTTTTCAGCAAATAAGAATACGATAAACATGGGCTTACATGATCATATTGAAGGACAAGATCATCTGCACTTTGAAAGCTATAGATTTCTAGCATTCCATCATCTCGTCCAACAAGTAATTCTTTAACTCCATCTCCCAGAATGTCAAAACTATCAATACATAAGATACCTAAAGAAAAAAGAAAAGAAAACCGTTTAATTCATCTGCATTTGTTTATGACACAATAATACATAGGCCATATTAAATTACATCGAAATAAGATTCTTGGGCAGCTGTTTTTATTAATGCTATTTCCAGATGAGTCCACTAGAGGGCTGAAGTCTCTTACCTGTGCCTGAGGTTTAAGCTTGTACAGTGAGTTTTACAGAAACCCAATTCCAAACCAAAACTACTGAACAGAGACCCCTTCTGCTGTTCAAATACCTTACTACTGAGGGGTTTAACTCCCCCTCTTCAAACATTTCCCCAGATGAACTATTTGTCTGTCCACACTACTGTAACTTTGTGAGTTGAAGAAGCAAGCATTCTTGATTTCTTATAATCGACTTAAAGCTATTGGTAAATGGACTGTTCTGGCTAAGGTGACAGAAAGAGGGTTCTGACTTGTGCCAGATTTGGACTGGGTACTGCTACTCAACACGTTAGTGGAAAAACCCACTACCAGCACATGCTGAACCAGCCTATGACAACTAATCTTGTTTGGACAGGAAAGAGAGAGAGGGTCTGGAAGAAAGAAAAGCAGCAGTTGCCATAGTTTGTATAAGAATATGGAAAACAAGATGGAATGTAACTTTTATAACTTGTATGTATTTCATATTAAGAGTAAGGACATACTAGGAAGCATTTTAGGAAAATAATTTAGCAACAGCTTTTATGATACATTTAAATTTAAAAATATTATATCTATTTTACTCTTGGTCTTCTTCACAAAGGTGTAGGGGCTAATAGATGCTGCAGAAGCAGCATACCAAGGCTAAAACAGGGAAAGTGTTGTACTATGCTTTGATCAGTTAAGCCTTATTCTGAAGCTTTAATGAAAGCCTTATTCCATCTTTAGACAAAACCCCCTTACAGGGGCTTTTTTTCTTTTTCAAATAGAAAAAGAAAAAAGAAATAAAGAAAGACTTGCAGGAAAGATGCTAACCTTCCCTCTGAAGAGACTTTAAGACCACTGAACATCCAAAAAATCCAGCAGGTATATTTGCACTAAGAAATAGTCATGAAATGATAAAGCCCTGAAGTAAATATATATGAATCAATGCTCCTTTACAAATGCCAGAGTAGTGTAAAAATAAAAGTATGCAAAAGCGTTGGAAATAATATGAACAGAAAACCCAAAGGAAGAGAACCCAATCAGAATAATTTCTAAGAAAATCAGAAGAATGAAAGGGAGAGCTTACTCAAAAGTATCTATGAATAAGATTTCGTGATTATTAGACTTGTAATAAAGCCTCACATATGCTGGAAAGCTAAAGAGTGACAGACTGAGACACATACCTCCTCTCTTTTTGTCATTTCCAACTTCACACTTGTGTACAGGCTTGGTACCAGTAATCTGAGTAAGACCCAGTTTACCATCAGAAGTTCCATACACAATTTCTTCTCCAGAATCACCTGAACACATAAAATGAATTTACAATCAATAAAATCAAGTACACCAGTTTCAAAAATTTGAAAGTGTTGTTTAATTACACTCTATAGCCAAAGGAAAAAGAAAATGCTAACATTAGTGCTGTATAAAAGAACTATCAGGTTTTAAAACCAAAAATTAATATATGCAAACAGCACCTGTTCTGACAATTTGTTCCTGGCTATCACTCTTCTGTGTGTGAATGCCCCCCTGCACTGCAGTTATGCCTAAAACCCATTCATAATCCAATAGTTTAAATTTCAGCTATTAAACTGCCTTTCTAGGAGGGAAACAAAGAGATAAATTCAGAACAAACATCCAACAGTGAATGTTGTGCCAAGACTTCAGCACAAGTAAGAACTACTTTTCCAAGCTCTTGATGTCATTGCCACACAATTTAACTGAAACTAAGTTAAGCACCAGATTAACACACTAAAGCGATTTCTATTAGGTTAGATTAGCAGAAGGGATAATCAAACCATTTTAAGCTTGACCCTTCCAGTCTTAGTTTGTATGAACTCTACTCAATATTCTCATCCATCCATGGACAGGTACCACTAGTGATTCTAGTTCTGGAAAACCACGTGCAAGAGAAACCCAAACCCTCAACTTTGATAAGGCCCCCAAGAGCCCAGTTTGTATTTACACAATGAGACCACCTCATATCTTGCTGCTCTTGTAAGAGGCTTTCCATTAACTGTGAACATAATTTAGAACTAAACCAGTCATATACGTGTGTGTGTATATTTATTTATGCATAATAAACTCCATCACCTAGTCAGTTTTCTGCAGAATTTTAACATTAAGGCAAAATGTAATATTAACAAGGCAATAAAATCCTAAAAATACAGTAAAATCCTATTATTTAGTTATGTGTATATTCAAAATCTTGTTACCCCCATTTCCATTCTTTAGAGCAAGAACAGTAGGTGGTCCAGGAACTTCTACTTCATACAGTAAATCAGATCCCTATAGACAAAAAGAGCTGTCTTGAAGGAATTTTGTAAAAAACAAGCAAACAAACAAACAGAAACCCAACCAAAACTCACTACATCACCAAGAAAAGCCCCCACAAATAGCCAACCAACCAAACCACAAAACAATAATGCAAAGCATAAGGAAGAAATTATTATGGATAGTAGCAACTGATATGGTTCACTTGCACAAAATCCCCATACCAATGGGAGAACCATTTCTAAGCCAAAACAGGGTAAAGTTTATATAAATAAAAACCAGGACTCTTGAAACGTGTTATTGTTAAAAATAATCTGTGAATTTGCCAAATAGATTTGTTAAACCACTTGATATTACTCAGACCTGTCACAAAATTAACTTGTGAAAGTAAGAATTTCCAAACTGATAAATTCCCTTATGTGAGCACTTTTAGTTTGAAGGGATCAATTTGTTATCTACCTCTTCCTATGAATTCTAAAGCCTATTTACAGTGGGTTTATTAATCCTCATTCTGCAAGTTTATAATAATGATTTTCCTTTAAAAAATAAAAAATAAATGTACCAGCATTATAGACAGTAACAGTGCCGAATAAGATACAATATATTTATCCTTACAATGTTTAAGCCATGCTGATACCTTGATTTCCTCAAGAATTAGTCCGATTCTATGGCATCAATACATAACACATAAACAAGCAAGTATTTTAACCTGTAAAACTCTCAGGACTCTATCTTGACATGCAAGTACTGGCGTAATGCAATTCACTTTATGTACAGGGAGGCAGAGAACATCATTGATTTTATCTCCTGAGAGGTAGTAATGACGGTCTTTGCAGTCACAGTAATGGTTATAGATGTAGCTTGCACAAAGAAAGAGATCTGCTCCTGAAATATGCCTGAGAAGAAGAAAAGACTTTCTGTAGCATTTTCCCAACATAGTTGCAGTGATAGTCTTTTAGCCTTTCTACTTCTTGTAAATTCAAGGCATCAGGGGCCCCACAAGCTGTTCCAGCTATTGAAAAGTTTCTTAGGAATGCTAAACCCACATGATTCCTATAGGTTTCTATTTCCTATTCTGTCTTCATGTAAAATCCTACAAATATCTTTATAGAAATTTAATTATTATATTTTGATGGTATTAAATCTTCCCAAGCCGGGTTATATATATGGCAGCATTTTACCACACAAACCAAAAAGAAAAATAAAAGATTTGTTCCTTGTCTGACAGAGGAAGAGTATGTGGATGTGATAGAATAACCCAGCTGTGCCTCTATCTAAGCTTCCCCATGATTTTCTAAGTTCCTTCCTACATGTCATGACACAAGTAAAGCTGGACTGACACTTAGCGTTACTTAAAAGAACACAATACAGTGAAAAATATAATTTCATAAAATTATAAACTAACAGTCTGCTGTGGCTATGAAAAAAACTGCAAAATATACATACATAGCTTTGATGCTTTCAGTAAGGTTAGTTTCAAATGAAAGAAACTGCTTCCCCCTTTTTGTGAAACCTCTCACTTCCGATCCTGTAGCCACAAAAATTTTTTCTTGTGGTGTATTAAGAGCTCCTCCCAATTCCAACCTTGCAATTTTTTGGCCTGGCAGTGTCTTGAACACTGGCTGCAAACAGAAAAACAGTTTTCATCATCACAACCTCATATTTATGATAATCTTTTAACATAAAGGATGACAAATTTGTTTTACAATTTTTGGCAAAACTAAAATAGTATGGATTATTTGTGGACAAAAGTAATCTGTACGTTTCAGAATCGTAAAGCAATCAAGCATTTTAGATGTCAGTAAGTATAAAATGCTGTAAAACATAATAAATTAAAACTTTATTATTTCAGTCTTATCCATCCATAGGAAAAATTCAGCATTGCAGGTAGCTGCAAGTTTTTCATGTGGGTGGTTTTGGTTTGTTTTGTTGTTTTTTTGGGTTTTTTTTTAAATAACAGTGACTCACTCCCTTCTGCTTATGTGTTGCATTTTTATTCCAGAAGACTACATAGATTTCTTTGTATTCCCTTAAGGGGGGAAAATGATAAAATTTTATTAAGTTGGGCAAAAGTCTATTCTTATAAAAAGCAACCAGTTTGGCAAAATCCCCTAAGGTGACTGATTTAGTGACGCACTGAGGGTTTTTGTCCAGTCACAGTAGCAGAGTACCCTTACAGACTTAAGCCCAAGTGAGCTGCAGAACAAAAGGTGTTAAACTGACCTTCTTGGTGATGATATACAGTAATGTGTGACTCTACAACTGTAGATGACCATGTGCTTGTCGAGGCATGAAATCAGCACGCCCTCATCATGGCTAGCAATCAGTCCACAGCTCTACCTAGACACCTTCCACAGGTATCTTGTTGGCCATGTCAGTAAACACAGACTTTCAAAGTTCATAAGGAAGAATATTTTAAAAGTAAAACTTGGAATGGAACATTTCCACTTACCACAGCTTCCCCTTTTTTCATGCCAAAACATGTAATGACCCCATCCTGATCTCCAACAACCACCTTCAAAAGTATAACACATTGTTATTTTTTACTACATGCATAGGTATTTTTAAATAATACTTTTCCTATGTTAATATTTTTCTGTATTTAAGTACTTTGCATTCTACAGTACTTATTTTACATAGCTCTACGGGAGTATGCATTGGAAAGCTAGGTCAACCGTTACACGTAGGATACTAAAGCCTAAGAACAACGGTCTAAGCAAAAGCATTTCCAATCCTTTCTCTGCTTCTACTTGCAAACACCAGCAACCATCGGATGGAATACTCCAGAAAAAGCATATTTGGGAATAGCTGTATTTTCAAACTGAGAATGTATTATTAAAACCAAACGTGCACTGTTATTTCTATTGAGTTTTCCTAATTAAGTTTCCTCAGCTTGAACTTACATTAAGGAAAAAATTAAAATAAATATTTCATCTATATTAAGTGCTAGCAAATATGCAAGAACTCCCTTGTGGTTTGAGCAATGCCTTAAGCTTTAAAAATTGCTTACTGGTCCTGAAAGTTTTTCAAGTCCAAATTCAGATTTTGGTGGTTTTGTTTGTTTGTTTGTGTTTGTTTTTTTGTTTGTTTGTTTGTTTTGGGGTTTTGTTGTTGTTGCTGTTTTCCCTAAAATGTTCCATAAACATCGGCTCCAGAGGTTTATTTCCTATCACAGAATCCTGGAATAGTTTGGGTTGGAAGGAACCTTAGAGATCATCCAGTATCACCCCTCTTCCACAGGCAAGGACACCTTCCAGTAGATGAGGCTGCTGTCCAAACCTGACCTTGAACACTGACAGGAATGGGGCGGCCACAGCTTCTCTGGGCAACCCGTGCCAGTGCCTCACCGCTCTCATAGAGAAGAGATTTTTCCCTAATAGCTAATCTAGCCCCACCTCCACGACACACTACCTAAAGAACCTCAACAGACGATTATTTTCGCGGTACAGTGTCGCGACAGGCGCTACCTTCTGCGTGGCCTTCCGCCCCGACGCGGGAAGCAGCCTCATTGTCTTCTGGGCCGTCACCCCCACCTGTTGGCAGACACGCTGTCACCAGGACGCGGCGGGGCTGAGGCGCGGTACCGGTGTGGGGCCAGCCTCGATAAGGAGGCTCGGGAGCCGCGCACCCCAGCGCCGAAGCGGGAGGCCTGCTCGGCCCCGGGACCACCGGGCGGCGCTTCGCCTCGGGCCCCTCCCGAAAGCCCCGTGGCCCTCCTTCGGGCTTCTCACCGGCCCCACCACCCTACCGTGAGGCCGCCGGGCCACTTCCCCTCAGCCGCCGCCTCAGCCCGCGCTCGCCCAGCTCGCTCCCCGGGGTACCGGCACAGCGGTGCTGGCCGCGGCCCGGACCCACCTGCAGGTAGTCCAGGCGGGCCAGGCTCAGGTCCATAGCGCCGGCGGGACGCAGCCCCGGAGCTCCCGCAGCTCCCGTTACCGCAGCAACCGAGCCGGGGGCCCGTGGGCTGGGCCTCGCCGCGAGGGGCGGGCCCGCAGCGCGGCCTGCGGCGCGATTGGCAGCGGGAGGGCCCGTGTCGGGTGGCGGCGCTGCGGAAGGAGTGGGCCCGCGGGGAGCGTCGGTAAAGTAGGAATGTTTTATTGAACAACCGAGCACGGAGGCAGCGTCGAAACAGTAACAAAATACCAGCCCTGCGGCAAGTAGGAACGTTAAAAAACCTTTTCTACCGCATAAATTGGAGCTGCGGACTGAGGTCAGCGGCCTGCCGGTGGTGGGCTTTACAAAATGAGATGTCCAGTCCTCACTCGTGAAAGGAAAGGTGCTAGATTAATAAATGGTACGTGTGGGTACATGTATATACATCCGTGTTAAATGCTGTTGCTACAATTACATTCACGCTTGCCCGATATTCATTATCTCTTTGAAATCATACCATAAGGCCTTAGATTAAACGCGTCACTAATAAAGAACAAAGGTTTCGAGTAATCCACAGATCTATAGTTGGTTTGTTGTATTATGAAAAATCCTATTTGAACCCTATGGGTGCAAGGAATGCAGTACTACGCTGTATTTGTTATTTTACTTTTTTTTTCCTTTTCTTGCAAATTTAGTGCAAAGAATTCTCAACGTATTCATAAACCTGTTAAAATATCAGCAATTGATACCATTATACCTTTTAATGCATAAACAAACAACAAAAAAAAGACAGTTCTTTGCCTTTAGACAAGTAAAATGAAGAGAGCAATCTTTGCATGGTGAGTTAATAAAATTTCCTAAGATAAATACCAGAGAAGCTGTACATGAAGTTATTTAGTGCTAAAAATCTACAATACGTTTTTCAAGTATAAGATACTGAAATATTATTGCCAATAAGTAGTTGTGCTGTAGTCAAAACCATGGTTCCTTTGTTGAATCATTCACATGTCAACGTATTAGGATTTAGTTTCTCACTGAGTTTATGTATTAAAATTGCTAGTTCTTCTGTTGCTTGGGATTTATCCTCCAAAAGTTCATAGCGAAGACTGGAGATGTCTTGTTTGATTTCCTTTAATTCACCTGCATTAATCATTGAAAAAAAATACTTGTTAGCAAAGTTTAATACTCTTTCAAATACTGGTAAATCATATTAGTGTGTATTTCAGATGATCATCTCAAAATGTTCATGAGAGTAGATAGAGGAAAGGCGTTACCTCTTCTCATTCCCAAGGGAATGTGAGTGCATGTCCACCCGTATATAATACCAAGAATATTTTAATAGCCCACTGTACCCTAATGTGCTCCACAGGTAGACAGGACATCAAAAAGCACAGGTTTTACACAGGTTAATGAATTAATCGCACAACACTGCTGAGCAGCTGGTAAATATTAGTATCCCCCTTTTAGAGAGAAAAGGCAAAGAGATTTTTTTTCTGACGTGATGTGCAAGATCACACAGGAAAATTGTGGCAGAGCTGGCAGTAAAACTCACAGCTTCTGAGTCTCTCTCCTCTTCCTTACCAATATCCTTTGAATTAGAAAAAGTCAACCAATTTAAAATGGTGTTATGATTTGACACGAACACAAAACCACACTGAAATGAAGACAGTTGTCAAGGCCAGGCTCATAACAAGCAACAGGATACTTTCCATCATAGGATATTCAGCTCAAGAGTAGAAGCTTCTTAAACTATTCAAATACTGTTCTTCCAGCAAGAGTGAGGTATGTGAATTCTCACAGCTCTGACTAGGACTCTGGAAGTATGCATACAGTCAATGGCTTCCTCACAAATTTCTACTGTAACTGTTACTTCTGTGCTCTCATTTTCCACCTGTAAAATGAGCTCTACTCTGCTCTACTTCTTTGTGCCTACTTGTCCATTTTTGTTATCACAGGCATACTTACACTACTATCCAAGTTCCATGCATTAGAAGTGGAAATAGCACTCTTTTTACCTGAAACTTCCATACACCACTTTAATGCCAATTCTTACTACAACATGACAAAAATTGTCTCTGACTGTTGCAATTCCAGTCTCTTTCTTACCTTCATTTACTTCGTCATTTTCTTTGTCCACTTGTGCTTTCAGAACGTAACGTTTTATCAGTCTTTTCATTATTTGCTGCCAAATTGCAATAGTTAAATAATCAGATGAGCATATACAATTGAACACTATTTACGTTTCTTTCCCACCTATCTCCCTCGTATCTGTGTAAGTGAACAAATGAACAGCCTCAGATAAAGCAGTTGCCTCATATGGATTTTTTGGCAGCATGCTGAGATTCATCACTACAATGAAACACCTTTCTTATCCTCTTATATACAGAGCAGCACAACTTTTTGTAGGGAACAGGGCAACAGGAAAATATGTTTAAACACATCTAATTTAGGCTGTAGAATAGGTCAACCCTGTTGAACTCAGTTCACATATGAAAGGATGTGTAAAATATAAATATTTATCTTTTAAAAATAAAAATCGAGATTTTACACTATGACAATGCAATGTCAGCTGTAAAGGATTCATTAAGATGGTGTCTGTATTTTTATACTGTAACTGCCAGTGTTCCTTGTGTGTAATAATATTGTTGAAGTGTATTACCCTTTCCAATCTAATGTAGGTCGTCTAACATGGGTTGCAGAGGTAGATTACATACCTTCAACATTTTCACAAGAGCTCCTATCTACTCTTTTATTTCTGAGCTGGAAAGATGTCACGAAGGGAATATCTGTCAGACTCCTCTTACCAGAAGGGAGTATTCCTATCTGCAGTAATGTTGAATGTCACACTTCAGATGAGAAGAAAGAAAACGAAAGTAGTGCTAATCTTTGCTAAAAGCAATGCCTTCACATCACTTCCTCAGAAATCAGTTTCAGATGCTTGCTTCTCACACTTTCCAACCCAGGCCATCAAAGGAAAATCTAAGTTTCGCATGGGCTAGTTTTTAATCATAGAATCATAGAATCGTTAGGGTTGGAAAGGACCTTAAGATCATCCAGTTCCAACCCCTCTGCCATAGGCAGGGACAC
>JBCJKH010046125.1:0-13344 GCA_039877255.1 Loriculus beryllinus | reverse complement strand
TTAACAAATGTCTGAGATCCCAGGGCAAGGTACTTACAGTCAGACACAATGGAAACAGCTCCATGTCTGGCTCCAGTAACCAAGACACAAAAAAATCTTTCCAAGCAAAACTGTATCACACAGACTTCTCCCTGTGATTCATATGCAGCACAAATCAGTATCCCATGTATCTCACGACTAGCAGACACATACTACAGCGTTCAAACCATTTCATCAGTGTATAGACCCTGGTACAAAATTTTTGTGCCTATAATAGAAAGATTCAAATGAGCAATCAGTATGCGAAAAAACAAAAAGACCCCAGTTGTCCCTGCTCTGCAGAATGAACTTAGGCATCTAAACAAATGATTATAAGCAGGGTGACTGAAAAGAAGGAGACAATGAGGAACAGTCTCTGAATTAAAGGTATCAGGGCTAGCCTTGCAAAACACAGCAGGTATTCATGACTTGCTAAAGTATAAAGGAATATTGCCATCTAACTCCTTCCAACGTTAACTACTTCCAAGTTTTTTCTAATTAGAGGAGGGAAATGAGTATCCCAGACTCAGTCCAGACAATTGCTCAAGAATGGAGGAAGACAGGTTGGACGAATTGTCCCTTAGCTTCTTCAGAGTCAATGGGCAGTTTTTCCCAGGTATCTAATTCAAATCACTAAGGTTAGGTGAAGTTACTCATAACCTTTAGCACCACAAAAAGCTCTCTAGTTACAAATCCTTACCCTACGTAGTCATATACAATCTGTGGTCCAGCAGCTGCAGACAAAACTAAGCGAGAAATTAACTGATTTTCTCTCCTATGCAGCAGAGGATACAGCTCATCAACTCTTTTCTCGCTTAGTGGAATTTATCTGACTGCATGAGGACTTCACCAGAGCTAGCCACTGCTACCTCTGTGTGCAACCACTTCAGAAATGTGCATTTTGAGATACAAGTCAACTCACCCTGAAATAATACAGCGCAGGTAGCAAGATCAACATTGTATGGTTATGTAGTACCAATCACAGAATAGTTGGAAGGGACCCTAAAGATCATACAGTTCCAAACCCCCCCGCCATGGGCAAGGACACCTTCCACTATACGAGGTTATTAAAAGCCCTGTCCCAGTTGGCCTTGAACATTCCCAGGGATAATGGGAAAGACAAATGAATACAAGAGAAGCTGGTTTTCTTTCCAAAAGTAAGAAAACTTATTTGTTACCAGTCAGAATGTATTTGCAGTGTCCCTTTGTGGCAGGGAGGTGCACAGGGTTAAATACACACAGACATCAGCCATCTGCCTTTATGAAAAAAGCTATCCTAAAATAGCGTTACTGTACAGACTTCTCTGGTGTTATAAAGTGGGTTTGATCTTAGCTCAGCCAGCTATGCAGACTGGATTTACAAGTACTTTACACTGTAAAACAGTTTGGGGTTTTTTTTGGTAACACAAAAATTTAAAAAAAGACATAAAATAAAAAGATGAAATAAATAAATAATGTATAAACGATCAGCTTAATGTCACTTTAAAAATCAACTGTTGCCCTGTATCAGTTTTCCGTAACATCTCACACTTCAATCATAAAATATTCAAGAATATGTTTAAGTATATTTTGCAAATTATTTTCCTATGATTCTTTAAAATTAGTAAAAAAGTATCATTTTACATTGCTTCAAATGCTTTTAGAAACAAGAATTACCCAGGTTTCAGCCTCTTTTGCTGACAAAAGCAATTTTCTGTCCCACAGGCATATTTATACTACTTTTCTCCCTGAGATTTCTCAGAAGTGTAAATCTCTTAATGAAGTATTCCATTGTAGTGTTTGATCAAGCCACATTCAAAGACTTCACGAATGGCTTAGGGACCCCACCAAAAGGGAACATTCCACAAGAAAATCTTTTCTGTTGCTGTAACTTTTACAAATATATTCCACTCTAAAGGTAAAATTAATAAAATAGAAGTTGAGGGGAGGGCCATGAAAGAAAAATCATATCCTTATGCCTCAAGTATTCAGATTAGAGCTTACTGACTATAATTCATTACCAGGGAGAGTCAAAAAGGTTTTATTTTATTACGAGGATTTTGGTCTGAACCCTTACGTAAAAGCAAACTACTGGTGTAAATACTTTATTTCCATGAAACAGGAACAGAGATACGCTGGATGTGGAACACCTGAGTAAAGCAAGTGCAGATAACTGACTTCTAATATATTAAGATGTGAGGTCAGCTACCAAGGAGGAAACCTGCATGGCACATTTAGAGGACTATGGACTATATCCCAAAAGTAACCAACCAAAAGATACTTAGGGGCCATGGCATAGAACAGTCTGAACAAAAGCTTCCCAAAAGATGCAATGCTGTTAAGAACAAGAACCAAAGTGTTCCCTGAAAGTGAAAATATGGAAATAAACCTTTTAGTAAAGACGCAGTGCTACCTCTATGTACCACATGAGGGAGGTTCATCTACATTATGAAACGTTATTCCCAGCTATCTTCTGCAGACGTCAAAAATAAGCAGTGAAAGAAAGTCGGCATGTAAGAGAAAAGTTATAACAACTGGGGCTAGCAAACAATTGGCAAGACTCAGACTATCAGGAACAAAAATGAATAGCAGTTTCCAGCACAGCCCAGTTTTGAAAAGAACCTCTTTTCCATACAAAAGGTATCTACAGAGGATAAGCTTTCAAGTACCCCCAGGTCCATCAATAAATCTGATGTTTCTTTTAATGTCTACCCAGGAAAGTAGCTGCATACTTTGGAAACAAAACCAGTGATTGATACTCTGCTCAATAATACTAACTGTGCCTTTATTTTTAGTGTAACTGTCAGGGCTGATGCTACTACTACTGCTTTTAGACATATGCTGCGTTACAGACTGTGAGCCTATATGGCAAAAATAAGTTATTCTTATATTAAATAAGTCTGCTGAAATCCTCACGTAAAATTTGACAGCATTTTTCTAGCTGTTTATACACTCAGGATGAGTTGATAATCTCAGCTCAGCAGCTAGCATAAATTAACAGAGCTTTTATATTCTAAAATGGGATGGGTATCTTCTCAACCGAGGTAAGATCCAACACCACCTCTCCACAAACCTTTAGATAAATTTCAGAACTCAGCATCTTCTGGTACATGTAATGACAACTAGAAATCAATTCTAAGAAAATATTTATGAGCTGCATGACAATCAAACCCCAAACATGAAATTAAATTCTTAAATATATAATTTAATAAAAAGCAGAAGTCACACCTAAGAATTATATTAAAAAGGTAAGAGATATCTGTGAAATGAACAAGTGTCTGATCTTCTATACATTTTTTGCCATAAGGGTTTTCAACCAAATATTTCTATCTTGAAGTGTATTTGCAGAGTAAAAATATTCGAGCAGGAAAGAGATAATACTCTGAAATGCAAGCAGAGTATCAAACCAGAGCTCTTCCCAGATGCAACACACAAATCATGATCAGCAGCTGCATCAGAAAATCCAGTGATATCATCATCTGCAAAACTTCTAAGAACTGCTTGGAATTACGCAGCTGCTACAACAGGTTACATCAAATAAATGGAATCTAATAGGAAACTGCTCCTGTGCATGGATGTGTGCCCTCCAAGCACTAAGCTTGTATTGCAGCAGATGACAGCTATGCATCCTGCCCTCTGAGATATTGCCTTCCCTGAAAGCTGCTCCTATGATGACAGAAATTACAGTTGCTCATCACCTTTTATTACCAGAAACATTTAGAAAAAGGAACCAAACCTGTTGTGCCACTTCTTTCATTCTTTTTAGAGCTTTAGGCATTTTATTATTTATGATGGAGGCAATGATCCAACATCTGCAAGCTCCAACATGGTATCATTTTACCCCAAAAGCATTTTTACATAAAAATTTACATCTCCACTACATATGAAAAATAATGAGAAAAATATAATAAGTCTAAATCTTATTAATCTAGTCCCGAGTGCCACAACACAATTTCTAATCTATCAATGGACAGCAAATAAACCTGTATCAGAATAATAACAAAATATCCCACCTAGCACTGGGCGCAGCACTGGATCCAGCTCAAGCACACAAAATAAAAGCTTTCGCCCACTTACAGCACTTTCTGTTTGATTCTGCTGTTAACAGACTACAGCACACAAGTTCCCTATGACAGCAGTTCTTAACAGTTGATGAAATGTATTTTATATCTTAAAGACTACAAATTAAATCACTTCATTATGAATCCCTGGCAAGTGAAAGAGATTTAGGAGAATGGGACAGGACCTCACCTCTTTCTCTTTAAGCAAGAAGTTGCACATCCAGGCAAAAATCTTCTGCCTGGAGCCCTACCAGCTGTAATATTGGGTTTTTACAAGTAAAAAGAATATACCGTTGTTAAATTAAACTATTTTAGTTTGGGTTTGGATTTTTTTCTTCTGGGTATGTTATGAGCTTGGCCATCAAGGCCATCAAGGCTAAAATGTCACTGATGAGATTCTTGGGGTTCGTGAAATCATTAGCAACTGGAAAGAAACTACAACAGGTGTTTCACAAGACACCTTATCATTACCTAGATGACATAACAGCATTCATCCTGAAGTACATTACTCAATTTAAGAAATGAAGCAGAGTCTAATCTTGAAACCGTAAATTACTGCATCCAACTGCAAAATCTACAGACTTCTGTTGCCTCCACTTCTTAAACATCTGAAGCAGCACTTCATAAGAACTCATCTAAGCCAAACACTGAAACTAGCCAATATTTCATATTCTCCAGAAAGAGGAGCTTTCTGTCTGGAAGGCTGAATTGGATGAGATATGCTTTGAGGCCTGAATAAAAGCTGAACTCCTACAGACTGACTCCTTGCTAAGCCTCTTAACTCCTCAGTTTATCCACCTGCCTCCTCCAGAGCATTTTACAGAAGTGAAGCTATACAGGGTATCTCCAGCCACGGTGTCAGTCAACACCATCTCATCCATTTCAGAGGGGCTATACCCATCTGCACCAGCTAGGAAGTTTACACACTGCATCTCTTTGCTAACTGCGCTTAATACTGATGTGCCCCAAAATCTTCAAGCACTAATAAGAAAATACAGAAGCAGCTCCATCACACTGTTAAGACTGTTATGTGGCTCTGCTGATTTGAATGAATCTAAAGGAAATAAAATAGATGGCAAGGAAATAAAATAGATGGCAAGATTAAAAAACAAAGGGAGAGGGAACTATGCTAGAGAGAGAACTGTTGTAAACAAAACCAACCAGAAAGGTTTCAAACAAAAGATGATTGAAGAAAAGCAAAAAGAAGGTCAGGGAGAAAGAAAAAATTAAGAAACAAGAGACACAAACAAATGTTACCCAGCCACTGTAATTGCTCATGGAGAACAGGAACAACTCCAAGCAAAGATCTTATCATACGGGGTTACATTTAACTGTCATCCTCCTTAATCCACAGAAACAGGGTTTGTAATAAGCCTAGTCTGTTATGAACACGATAAAAGCTTTACCTACTTAGTGGGAGACCTTGTCCAAGTTCTCACAGGGGTTCACATATGAACCACCTGCTGCAGACCACCACAGTGCTCATACCCGTAGAAGATTTATTCCAAGATGAAATCTTATTTCCACAATGAAATACTTGAAGCAGTCAATTTCACTCAAAAAGAAACGAACTATTGAGCACAACAAGGCAAAAAGTAAAAGAGCATCATCAAAGCGATTTTCCAGCTTGGAAGACCAAGTAATCATTGTATTAAATCATCACTTAGGACTGCTTTGCCAGGAGTTTCTCACAAGAGTTTTAGCCTTCTTATGACCTATCTTAATTTCAGGGGTATTTCAGACAGCAAATTAACACTTTTATGAAAATCAAGATATAACATAATACAGAAAATTTACATCAGCAGGAATAAATGAGCACAGATTTAAAAATCTTAAGAAGACAACAGGAATTCCTTGAAACTCAAGAGAAATAGCCTGGCAAAACTTTACTGCTTTTGGCTCACAGCTCCTCTTTCTGTGTGCATGCACTTAGGTATGCTGACTTTGCAGACAAAAATCAATTTTTACTGCTTTTTATTTCTATGTGCACCATAGTGCCTAAAAAGCTATGACAATCTAAACTGGATTATTTTTTGTCTAATGCACCATGGACAACATTACTAAACCAATTCTACCTATAAGCCATTTCAGAAACCTTGCACTGGTACTTCATAAATGTTTTTCACTACACATTTAATAATTCTCAAGTACTTCAGTGTTGACTCAGTGCCAAACAGAAGAGGCACAACCAGATTTCAATGCTCTTTCAATGCTAAAATGCTCTTGCAAGGCATACGGCTAAAAGGGGGAAGACAATGTCCAACTTACAAAGTTTGCAATTTTAGGACCAGAAAAGAAGAATGACATTCTTACTGAGACGATTTTACAATTAGGCTAAAATGATATGTATGCATTTATACACATATACTTACTGATGAGAGTGCACTGCAAAACAAACCCCAGGAAAGTCAGGTTACAGAAAGTTTGTTGTACTTTTAAAACAAAATTATTAGATTCTTACAACAACCTCACATCTGGTTTCAAACTGAGGAAGAAATAAATATTGTAAAAAAACCTCTATACAGTTAGGGTAAGAAACAAAATATTGGCTCATTACGTATTATTTGTAAAGGTACAGGTGATAAAATCTTTAGAAATACAACAGTTAATCAAGTCTAATTGAATTATTAATTAAAACAATTTTAGCATAGAATTGCTGCAGCAGAAACACGAGCCTATTCCCTCCTTGAAAATACTGCTCCCATAATGAGTTTTATACATGGCATGTAATTTCCCAGAAACTTTGTACAGAGCCCAGGAAATGCATGAACCTATAATGAGTAGAACATATGGATTAAACCAACTCATTGTCACCATAACTCTGTGACATATGTCACTCACTGTGACTTCTGCACAGAAAGAGATTGAGCTTGTTTCTACATTCAAATTACGGGCTTGATTTAGTTGCCTATACCTAAGTGTGCTTGCTCATCTTAGAGGCCTTTGCAAGGCCAAGATCTCATCAAAGGTAAGGTAAATATGACAAAAGACTCGTGGAAGGTCTGTATCTGTCCTAAGTGGAAACCAGAGTAACTGAAGTCATCTCAAATGGCACTGAATACCTATGTGGGGCAACCTAAACTGAGCTTCTACATGAAAGTCAGCTCCAGACTGCAAACACAGAATGGTATGGGCTGGATGGGACCTTAAAGATCATCCAGTTCCAACACCCCTGCCATGGGCACGGACACCTTCCACTAGACCAGGTTGCTCAAAGCCACAACCAACCTGGCCTTGAACACTTCCAGGGATGTGGCATCCACAAAGGGTTATCCTACAACACATAAACAACAGATGACTAGATGAAGTTGAGTGTCAAGCACCCATTACTGGTATCAAAAGAGCTACTGACTTCATTTTGAGGCCATCTCCTACACATCATCATCTGAGCATCTTCCCTGATTCCTCTGACTCTATGGACTAAATTCCCACTGACTGCCAAGCATGGACAAGCAGCTCATACTAGAAACGCCTTAAATCAAGTATTCAAATCACAAGCCAAATTTCACCCTAAACCTAGGTTGGATGATTACCAACATAGGAACCACAGTTTAGCCCACCTAACTTAAGGCAAATGAGCTGAACTAAAGATTGCTAGGACAATCACTGTACAGTCTTCTATAGTTGATGGAAAGACAGCTGCCTGAAGAGACTGATTCTGTTAAATACCTGATTTTGGATAATACCAATCCACAGCTACCCAGCTACACATACCCTCCAAAGCATACAGGAACATGCTCAATCTTTGAATGATAGCTGTAGTTAGCTTATACAGCCATATGTTCGTACTATCATTAGCTTTATTCCCTTCTCCTGCCACCTATATTGTCCATTTGCTGCTTCTTTCTTAGTGAGTTATAAACATTAATATCCTACCTTAACCGCTTTCTTCAACAACACTCACTACAATCTTAATAGGACCCTGAGTGGTAAAAAAGTAAAAATAATGCTGGCTGATACTTATTTAGAACAAAATTCAGCACATCCAGCTATAATTCTACAAGTTCACTGGCACCAAACAGCCATCGGACAGATCCCAGTCCTTGAGACTACTGAGAGCCTAACAAAGAAGTGCTAGCAGTCATGTTACAGCTCTTCTTGGTCTGTTCTACATTCAGCAAAGTCCTGATAATACATTAGATGTGTATAAATATGCCTTTAAAAATTTACAGCACCATAATAATTTTGACTTTGTAAAAGAACAAAAGCATCATTTTTCAAATCTTGATAGAAACACCAACAGTAAAGTTAACATCAATGTTTTCTTGCCAGGAGGTTCACTATTTTAAGCAATGGATAAAAACTGCCAAGTTTAAAAGACACGAGTTATACAGAGGAAGAAAAGGATAACTAAGGAGAAGAACACTTTAAAACACGAATGAGCAGAAAAAAACCCCCAAACAATTGGTAGCATTTAGTGGAGGAAGGCTTGCATAAATAGAAAAAAACTGCATTTGCACCATCTGTAGAGCTTGCTAAATTGTGAAAAACACCAAACACAAGTGAAACACTAGACCAAAAATTATACTAGTAAAGAAATTTAAAGAATAAGATTACCTTGTTCCAATCTGAAGCACAGGGAACGTTTTGCAGCCTCTATCTCAGGACTTGGATTATCCAGAACACGCCTGCACCACTGCAGGGGACTCAGTGATTTCTCTTGAGGAGTGAGAGTCTTGGTAGGCAAGATATACAACCTTAACCAAAATACATACAAATATCAAGAAGATACACAATACTTCAAAGTTTACTTTTGTATTCCCACTTTCCTGCCTGCTAACAATGTATAACAGTGCAAAGGCCTGCAATATGATATCTAATAACAAAAGATATTCCAAAGTAGAAGAGTTTTCACTAGTTTGATTCCCTCCCCTCTGAAAAAGTGATGGCAAAATATGAACTCTACAGGTCTGGCACGTCAAAACAAAGTTCAAGCAGATTTCTCATAAAAATCTTCTATCTCACCTTTCTGAAAATCTAAACTTGTTTTCATCGTCTGAATTTCAGCACTGCCCAAAGTTCCAATGCATTAGGTGCTGTACATACACCAAAGGAGCTATCAGTTTTCCCTTGCAGATTTAACTTTACTGGAGATTAGATAATTTCAAGTATTGGATTTCACATTTATATCACAATTTCACTGTTAACTATTTCCCTCTTTTTACCTATAACAATTTAATCAACTTGTCAGAGTGCTGCTGATATTCACACACGTATCTTGGCTCAGATGAATCAAATGTTGTACAAATCACACTTCTAAAGATCAGAAAACATCTGCTGAGAAACAATGACAATCCAATTTTGATATTCTATTCCAGCAGGAAAATAACAATAAGGAAAAAAAGCTAGAGTATATGTGCTGATCTCAGACAACAGTAGGATGGTCAAGCACATTAGGAAGCCAGGTATCAAATCGGGGAAATTCTTGAAGCTGGGCTCTGCGTTGCCACTGTTGCCTTTGTAGATTAGTGGGCACAAGCCAATGCTGGTTCACCTGGCGGAGAGCAAGTCTCCCAGGAAGAAAACTATTCTTGGCTGCTGGAGACTGCTTGCAGCCTCCTGGCCTGACCACTTCGGATTACATCGATGAGGCTGCAGTGAGAGGAAGTTTTTCAGGTACCAGGAAAACACTCCACAGGCTGCAGAGGAATCTGGCCTGCACACAGTGGAGCAAAAGGCAAGACCAAAAAAATCCCAAGGGATTAGCTCCTCAGAGAAACACTAACAGGTAGCAGCCTTTCACTTTCGGCGGTTTGGCTCAACAACTACACAAATCCCCTGAGAGAACTGCTCTCCAGTGTCTGATCAATGGGGGGTTTTTTTATCCCTTTGAAGTCAATCAGCACTCTCTATCCAGCTCACGAGGAATAAACATCCTTGCCGTGACTGCTATCTCTCTCAGCAATCCCAGCAGAGATCAACTACTGAATTTCTCCAAGGAGAGCACTCATTTCCCCCGACTTCCAGCAGTGCCTGGCTACGTATTAAAAAAAAAAAAAAAAAAAAAACCTGAGAAAAAAGGAAAAGAAAAAAAAAGGGCAAACCAGAAAAGCTTTCATCTTTCCTGTTAACCTGCAAAAGTGCTTCAAAAGCTGAACAACTGAGTTCCTGTGAAAAGCTGAACAGCAAAAATAGGTTGGATTTGTCTGGAACGATGCTAATTCTATGGGGTTTTGTAACTGCACAGGTATCCAAGGACTAAAATCACTGATCAACAACTAGGATTGACTCATCGGCCTCTAGCTTTCCAGATAGCAGTCTGCTTTAAAGACTGACCTTACAAACAAGCTCCAAGCAGCTAGCATCAAACCGCTGACCTTTCATGGACAATGACAGAGATTTAGCCTTGAAATGAAAGCGTTGAACAGCTAAAACAACTCACTCTTAGTGGAATAAACTGATTAACAAACCCCTGTCATGAAATTCTTCCTGTGCATACACAGTAGTGTGATATGAAGGTAAGTTTTGCCCCACCCCACCCCTCAAGCATTTAGGATTGCTTCCAGAAAGGAACAGGAAATTGATGGAAATTATAGGAAATTGTTGGGAAAATAGGGTATTGCACTAAGGCACATAAAATAACAATGACTTTCCACCAGCCTGAAATGTAAACAGGGAAAAACATTTTGTTTAACAGGACAGGATCAAATAAGTTTGATATTTCTTAATGTGAAGGAAAGTTAGGGGTTAGGACTGATGTAAAATTTGGTTCAAGTCTGGACAGACAACCCCAAAACAGCCCTGTGCAGACTAACACTACGCACAATGAAACAACACTGGCACAAATTTCCATACTTGTTGATGACTCTCAAAAGCAATTTTCCAAAGCTGCAGCATGGTATTATTTGTACCGTGAAGTACAGACCACGAGCATTCAAGACCATTATGCTATTTAGCTTAATTTTAAAATCCTTTCTCTTCTAACAAAACCACGGATGCTAAATGCATCTCAGAAGCGCTATACTGCATTTTATTTCCAGATGCCATAAATTTCAGCTTGATTTGAAAACTAACCATATAAAAGCCTACCTTAAAGCTTTGACATATCCTCAGAACAGCTCTTTAAATATAGCTTATCCATAATTTATAACTGACACTTTAGAACTGAGCATCAATTATGTTTAACACGGTTATGCAGCCAATGATTTCCATAGCATTCCAGCAGCGTCCCTACAATATTTGTCCACGTTGCTGACAAGTCTCGAGGCACCAGGTCTATTTATTTATATCTCCAGTCTATACCTTCCCCCTCTATTTGTTTTCAAAAGAGCCCAATCATTCCTCTAGATCCATTTAATTTTCTGTTTTATTCATTCCCCATTCAGTTATGTTTTATTCAATTTCTTAGCACCCAGCCGAGCCTTTTGAAGCTACGTGGGCGTCTGAAATACACAACCAACCATTAGATAAATATCTAAAGACAAAAGCCTTCCCAAATCCTTGAAGAAAGGAGACAACTGGGAAGATTTTAGGATGGGGAGGCAGCCACTGCTCTGATAAAGGCTTTCCCAGAACAATTCCTCTAATTTTAATTACTTATGTAAACAGGAGGCTTAAACTAGCCTGAGATCTGAAATTACAGAAAAGCGATCTTCCTCGAAGGGGGGAAGAAGCATAGATCCCCTGCCGAGAGCGAGACGCGGCGGCAAACACCCAACCTGAACCTCATCACGGACACGGGCCCCTCCCGCCACGCGGGTACCGCACTGATGACACGTTTTAGGGGGAAAAAAGGTAGATTTAAGTTTAAGGAGAAGGAGATCGGGTGGATTATTTGGGGGCTAACGCTGCGGGGACTCCGGCCGGGGTCCGAGGTGCGCAGGCGGGGCGGGGCGCGCCGCATGTACCATGTATCCTCGTCCTGTCCGCAGCAGCCGTCCTCCAGCTCCAGCACCGCCACCTCGTCCAGCACAGTGGTGGCTGCCGCCGCCGCCGCCCCACCGCCAGTGTCCTGTGCCCCGCCGCCGGCCGCGGGCAGGCCGAGCGTGGGCTTGAAATAGGCGAGCGGCTCCGGAGGGCCCAGCACGGCGGCGCACAGCAGGGTGGGCATCGGCCCGGGCAGGCACGGCGCGGCCCCGCCGCCCGCCGCCGAGGGAGGGCTGGCAGGGCGCAGCCCGCCGGGGGCCCGCAGCAGGTGCGGGCTGGGCGGGCCGGTGGCGACCGCGACGGCGGCGGCGGCTGCAGCGCGGCTGCGGAGCTGCTCGTTTTGCTTCTCCAGCTTCCGCACTAGCTCCTGCAGCTTCTTCACCTCCAGCTCGGCGCTGACGGCGGAGCCCGCGCCGCTCCCTTTCACCTCCGCCATCATCGCCGGCTTCAGCAAGGCAGCCTCCATCCCGCCGCCGGCACCACCGCTACCGGCACCTGCTCCGCCGCGCCGCCGGAGGGCAGCGCCCGGCCCCCGCGGGCGGCGGGAGCGCTGGGAGTCGCCGCGCTGGGGGCCCTGCCCGGCGCTGAGCTGCCCGATCCGATCCGATCCGATCCGATCCGATCCGCTCCGCTGCAGCTCCTGCGCCTGCCGTCAGCGGCGGCGAGGACGCGGGTGGGATCCCCTCATCCCCTCCCACTCGGGCAGCCGGAGCGCCGCGCACACGCACACGGCGGGAACAAAGAGGCGCCCGGCTCCCCCGCCATGGGCCCGGGGGAAGGCCGGCGGGGCCACCTCCCTAGGGAGCTCCGCGGGCAGCCCCGGGGCCGGCTCAACGCCCCTCGTTAAACAAAGGTGCCGGCCCCGCACCCCGCCCGCGCGCTGGAGCTGGCCCAGGGCGCTGCTCCTCCCGTGAGCCGCGTAATTAGAGCCTGGTGGTGCCAGCGTTGTGATTATGCAGATTGGAAGTGTGATGGGAATGGGAATCACAAATAAGAGGCTTTGTTGGGCTTGAAAGGGACGAATTCGGCCAAAAGCAGACGTTGAGGGGATTGAAACGTGCTGATTATAGGAGTTTGGATTCTTAGCGGGGAAAGCAATGTATTTTTGAAGCTGGTGAAGTCAGGACTGAGCCGAGCACAGCACAAAACTGCGCGATTATTTATGTGTACAAGAGGGATTTTTTTACAAGAACATGTAGTGATGGGAAAAGCGGGAATGGCTTTAAACTGGAAGAGGGGAAATTTAGATTAGATGTTAGGAAGAAACTCTTCACTGTAATGGTGTCAAGACACTGGAACGGGTTGCCCAGAGAAGTTGTGGATGCCTCATACCTGCTGGTGTTTAAGGTCCGGTTGAATGGGGCAACCTGGTCTAGTGAAAGGTGTTCCTGCCCATGACGGAGGGATTGGAACTAGATGA
>JBCJKH010046122.1:36047-78232 GCA_039877255.1 Loriculus beryllinus | reverse complement strand
ACTAATTTGTTGCGACTGCACATGACGCACTGGCATTGTCTGAAAATCAGAGCTGGTGAAGGCAAAGGTATATTCCCTGCTGGGTTTGGTGACCTTCCATACAATTCAGTATCTGCTGTCATTTAATATACATGAAGGTAATCTGTACTCCATTATTCCCGACCAAACTGATGGAATACCGGTGTTTGTGTATTAAACAGGACATCTGAGGACTACTACTGCTTTCTGGCAGCACAGGCAGTCATTGGTGAACAGAAGTGCTATAGAAACTTCCTAGAAATATCTCAGCACACAGCAGCAGCTCTTTTCTTGAAAGTCATCTCCCCCAGCCACAAACAGGAAACAAAATAGCCCTAAGAAAACACCACTGAAATACCATCCTTGTAGGTGCAGGCTACTTTGGCCAAATCCGGTCACCACGTCCTTTCCTACCCCAAACCAGCCTCAGCAGTAGGCTAACATGTTTTTGTGGGGGCACCCAGTGCAGTGAAGGGTACAAGGGTGGGTGAGGAGCATCAGGTACAACTAGGACCTAAGGAGGCCATCACCAGCCAGCGACGGTCCAAACTGTCCAGCATGCTGCAGCCCCTCACCATTGTCTTGTAAACACTCTTGGCCTGTGAAAGGTGGCATCTGGGCAGCTTCCTTGCATTAGACCAGTCCAGCAATAGAAGGTGCAGCCAAACAGTACCAAAATCATCAGCAGACAAAAAAAACACACACCACAAGCTGAAGCTCTGGTAATGTCCAAAATGCTCTCTTCCATGAAAAAGAACAGGAATGTCCCTTTTCTTACTGACAAAACTCCACACAACACGAAGCGGGAACAGAACAAAGACATTTCTATTACTGATACCAATCTGAGTGAAGACAAAAAGCACTGGTTTAAAACCCCCCCTCTACACTACCTACATATCCAGCAGGCATTCTTTAACGAGCAGCGCTTGCTATAAAGACCACATACATCTAGTGAAAATGCAACTGGGTATAAATCAGCTTAGACCTTTTTTATTATTTTTATTTTTTATTTTTTTTTAACTATACCAGCATTATCTGCATGTATCCATATTCACACAGACAAGGAAGAAACTTGCCTTTCAGAAATGGTAATCTAGCAGCAGTACTTGGTGATTTTGCTTTTCTAAATCAGACTGGCCTGTTTAGGTACTACACACCAAAATCTCTCCTAGTCAGACCTCAGACTACTGAATTAAGGACACAAGAAATAACACAAGATTATCAATTGTGCTGCATGGACATTGTTCCCGTTTCCTACTACTACAAGAAAATATGATGGAACAGCACTAAAAGGCAAGAATACAATATATTTTTTAAAAAAGACAATGTCTACATGACTTGGTTTTGAAGGCACATATTCTTAGAAAGCCTGTTCAGGTGCCTTTATCAGAATGTGTTGTATCGCTGACCTGGACCATGATTATTTACCACAGGAGTTCAGGAGGAACTCCTGATCAACAGCAAAGAGAAGCAAGTTGAATTCTGAAAACAAGCACGAAATGTCATTTTAAATGCATCCAATGCACCAGCCACAATCCAAATTCATATAATGCTGATAAAAGTCTCATGAGAGCATCTGATAAAACTGCAATACAATATTGATATTCACCACTGCAGTATAATGTAAAAAAAGTAAAATAAGACCCAGCCTCCCCATGGCACCCCAAAGCCACCAGATACAGCTCCAAGTGCCCAGGGCAGGGGGATCTCAGTACCTAAACAGCCAGGGTCTTAAAATACAACAATCAAAAGAACGATCAAAACAAACACACACACACACACACCCCAGAAAGGAATCCCTGTGTGGACATCAGAGACACTCTCCAGCATGACTTTTGTCAGTCAGGAATCACATCCCGAACTGGACAGTTGTGCTATAACCAACTTTAGTAGTACAGCTGCGGACTTGTGGATCCTGCCCTGACGTGAATAAAAATACTACTACTTACCATTGCTGACCCAAGCATATAAACTAACTGAAAATTAGCATATTTTTCTAATTTTCAAGGAAAAGGCGTACAAGCAAATGAAATATTTCACAGATACCTTCAGCCAAAGTAAACCGACAGCCATCACTTGCCACAAGTAAGAGGTCAAAGAAGCACTTATTACTCATAAATTTCTTGAAAAGTTAAAGTTCTCTCTTTAATTTAACTCTGTTCTCAGTATTTACACAACTACACCTATTTAAAACTGAGTAGATTTTAATCACTAAACTGTCAAGAAAAAAACCCAGCACACTTAATGCAAAAGAACATTGCAAGTATTTACATGAAAAACAAAGACCTACCACATTACCTATCCAACCCACACTCTTAGCAACAGAGATTAAGGCTTGTCAAGTTTAATCATGTACATTGGATCAATTTTTTTTATATAAACGCATCTGATGCATGTGTGATGGAAAAGCAAGAGAGCCACAAAAGGCAATCAAGTAATCCACCTGCATTTCTAGCCTGCTTGTAGACAGAAATAGCATATGCATCTTTCCAGCAATATGCATCTTATAGATTAACTCCAAGAAGAAAATTGGGCTTGTGAACCCTTATCTCCTTCTATCTCCACACAACAAACATGGGCACATTTTAACTTCATCATGGCTATCCTACAGGCATCCATTGCTATCCTCCAGCTCTTACCTGAAGGCCACAGCAAAACCCTTTCCAATGTATAAACCTACGCTGCAGTGAAGACAACAATAATGTACGTGAGGTGGACAAAGAATACCCCTCCCAAGCTCCATTAATGAAAAGATCTGGTTTTTCTTGTTCTTGCTTGCTTCAAAGAAGTCCGGTTTCTTCTGCCTTGAAAGACTATGGGTTTCACTGAATCAGTAAACTGGGGCCAGTAAAACTTGCCATGCAGCTCAAACCCTGTCTCTAACATGGACACCTGAGTACTACCAACACCCTGTTTTTCTCATTGCCAATCTCATCACATATTAAGACCAACACAGCAATTTTTCCAACCTATCACCAGCAAAACTGCGGAGATACTGTTAAAATATAACAGTAATAATGAACCCCCTGAGAGTTAAGAGGGTAAAAAGGTTTTTATTGAAATTAGCATTTTTAGTTACATTTAGTTACACACATTTTTATTTTTAGTTACACCTACTATTCTCAATACTTAAGCTACCAGAAATGAGATAGTGCTCTCTAATTATTCTGTCAGATGCCACGGTAAACACCAACACATCTTATATCCACTATCAAATCTGAAAAGTATAAAGCAGACTTAATAATTTAGCTTTTAGTTGAGGGACAAGTAATCCCGCAATGGCTCAGACACCAAGAGCTTTATGAGACTACCTTACAATAAAAGATGAGGAGACACTTAGAACATGATCACTTTTTTTCTGTGTTTTAACAAACATCAGGATATAATGAAGGCAACATAATTAAAAAATGTACATGGCTTTGTCATGTTCAAAACAGTTTATTTTTTTTCACATACATGAAGACACTTGACTTTACAAATATATTTGCAGACTGTATAATAATAAGGTCATTAATCCATCTTAATAATAGCACTGAATATTCAGAGGTCCAAGACAAATGGAACCTTCTGCTGCTTTTCATTACATTTACCACAAAATAGCTAAATAAGAACAATTTTTATTCACATTTTTCTCCATCAGGTTTACAGTGTATCTACAGTAAACCTGGTAGAGATGGAAGCATCCCCATTCCTTTCACGTATTGTATTTTGTGTAGCATACAGGCTGATTAAAGTTGCAGAAAACAAAGCCTTTAGAACTAATAATGTACTACTCATTCCAAGAAATGATCAGTCTTACCTCCTCTAACTACCATCAACTTAAAATTCTTTTAACAATGTATTTATCCACTTTAGTCCTGCTTGTCTTTACTATGCCTGGTTTTTTTTCTTTCCCCCATGCTATGTATTAGGAAGAACAGCATTAGGAGGAACCAGAAGGATATAATCCTGAGAAATTTCCACAGGATTAAATATGTATTTCTTTGCTATCACAGGAGCAATCAGTCTGGCAGCATTGCATCACATTCATCTCATAAGGAGTTATTCTCTTTTGACATTTAAATAGTGTCTGACTAAACAACAACTGCTAGTAGAGAGGGTAGAATTAATGGATGCCATTTGCTAAAGTCAATGCCCTTTCCATTTTAGCTGTCCTGTCCCATTACAGTACCAAGATGCAGCTTTAACTAGTGCTTTTCTGCAGAACCTACACCACCTTCAGCAAAGGGAGAAATATTTGGAGCTTGCTAATGCAGTACATCTAGCAGCTGAGTTTCAGCAAACTGAAGTTTAACATGCTATGCAAAAGGTATAAATTATGCTTCCAAGACAGCTCCAGGCACTGCCTTGTTTGGAGTTACTTACTGAGCAGCTGCATTTCTCCAAACAAACTAATGTGCAGAAGGGTAAAGGGCAGTGAAGGTAATTATTGGAAGGAAACCTCTCCCCAGGCCAGAAAAGAATAATTAAGCTTGTGCATGTTAAATCACATAGGGGAAGTGAACACTGAAGTAATCGAGTGTAAGTGATAGCAAGACCTATCTGCGATCTTTTTGAAAGGAAATTAAGGGGGTAATCTAAAGCAGGATTGTTTAGACAACACAAACACAGTATCCCCAAACTTCATTCAGAGTTCTTTGCATAAATGTGAGTTCTTTGCATAAACATACATGTTTCCCCTACATACTCACATGCATAGCACCCCACAGCAGAGAAAACTTTCAGTAACCCAGTAATTAAATGAGTGTGCTGAAACCTAAAGCAGCTCAACTGCATTCTGCAAGCCTGGATCCAACACAGTCACCTATCGCTCATTAATTTCTTTGCAGATAAACAGCTTAAAATGCTTAAAGTATGACCAAGATTTTCAGCTTTTACGATGCCTCTTATGCTTCATCTGCAATCATGTTTCGGAATCCACCCCAACTAAGTGAATGCAACCTATAGGAATAAGTGCTATGAGCTCCTAGTGTAGTCCTTCCTCAATAGTCCTGGGCTATTGTGTGAAAACTTAACAGAAGTCACTTGCACAACTCTGAAAAGCTGGTGAAGAAAAGCTGTAACAGAATTTTCCCCTCCTGGGCTTCTGAGTTGCCTGTCTGGGGAAAAAAACCTAAGACATGAGCCATGCACTGTTGCTGTTGACAAGAGGGCAGCAGAACAGGGGTTGCTTATGGTTTTAATTGCACGCATTCTTGGCTGATATTTGCTGAAGCTTCTTGGATGACCTGCATGCGTTCTGTTAAAATATACTATGTACTGTTTTTAAAATATAAAGCAAATACAGAGCAATACTCTCTATTTCTAACATCTGAGACACTTCAGGGGACAGCTAAACCAAAATGAGACAACTTCATAATGGCAGGATAAAAAGCAATCCCATTTAAGTCCATGCTGGTGTGCCTGAACTCCAAAAGAAGAAAACCAAAATCTCTGATGCAGGCAGAGGTTAAGGCTTTCCCAGTAATTTGGCAGATACAAACTGTTAAGAGATCTGCTATTAGCCTCCAAATACGCATTTGCTAGCAGTGCTCTGCTGTGAGAACCCTTCTGCCTCTTTCACCAAACCTTAAAACTTTGCAACTTATCTCTCAACCCATTCAGCAAAGCCCTTAGATTAACTTTTAAGGCTGGATATACAAACAGATTTCCATCTATGTACAACAGAGCTAAAGAACAGTGTCTGGGCAGCAAATCTCACCATTATCAGACATAAGTCTTGCACTGCAATGCAAACAGATGGCAGTGCTCAAATCCTCAAGTAGGGCGTTACTACTCAATGGGTTTTCCTTCTTTAAATCAGACACATAAAAGGACTTTGTCCTTTTGCAAAGGACATGCAAAGTAATACTGGAAACGGTCATACGTAAAATACCTCTGTAATTTCACTATTGATTCACACTGTGGTTCACCTACTCTCTTAAAATCAGAAGCTACTTTTCAATTTGACATAGTAGTTTAAGAAGGACACCAGCAATTAAAACATACTTTGTACTTGGGATGAATGACCGTAGGCACTACACACTTCTTGTCCTCTGCAACATCACGATGCAGAACTAATGTACTGTCTGTCAAAAGGGGGGTTGGGGGAAGAGAGAGAGAGGGTTGATAAATGTACATATATCATAACTACTTTGTAGAAATCCCAGTTTCCCCAGTACCTCCATAGTATAGTGTGAAACACCAAGCAGGGACTGGTCACAAGGGGCTATCAGTGCAACTCTTGTGTCCAGCTAGTGCCTGTTGAAGAGAAGTACTCTGAAATAGGGCTAACACCTCGGTAATGCTGTAATTCCAGAACGCTGCAACAGGGCAGGAAAAACACCCAAGTTCTTATTTAAAGAAAAATACCAGCTGAAGTTCAGGATAGTACCTGTTGCCTGTTTAGCCATCCAACAGAACCAACCCCATGCAGGTGACTCTGTATCCATTTTTGCCATGACTAATATTTACTACCCCAAGACTGTAGAAAAAAGATCAAAGTCCAGCTGTATTCTGAACAAATGGGGTGGGGGGGGGGAGAAGAGGGAGGAGTGACAGACTCCAGCCAGCATAACATGGTTTTATCAGACACAGCAAAACACGCACATGCACGAACGTTTGCCGATTTGCACAGGATCCTATAAAACAGACTCATGTTTTAGAGAATGCTCATGGAGGAAGATTTTATACTGTTATGGTATGGCAGAATTTCCCAAGTTGGTGATCACTTGCACATTACTTATCGTTTGAAGCATTTGCTTCTAGCCTATCTATTGTAGTAACAAAGCTTACATGGGCAAAAAATTATTAGTCTGGCACAGACATTAAGAGAGCAAGCAGTCAAGGCTCAAACTGCACAAAGCTCCCCCAGCCTTCCCAAATGTCTTATCCAGAAAAACCCAAAGGGCCACAGCAGTTCCATACTAACTGCAGATGAGGAGTGAGCCCCAAGCTGTATCTTCTGCCAGGCAGTCAAAGGACAGAGAAGAAACAGAAGCTGTCTATTCCCATGGAAGATGCCATAAGACAAAGCAATTTGCTGAGCAAAGTGACCTACAATATCAATCTGAGTAATAATAAATCAAGTCAGACTGGACATGAAATTTGCTGAGCCAAATTCACTGCGAAAACAGCACTAAGAAGGAATATTTTTATGTTTATGTTACCATGCCACTATTCTCTATTCCTCATGGCAATGAATCAGCTGAGACCAGGTGATGCACTATGCCTGCAGGAAATGGGGAATATATTTGGCAAAATAAATATCCAAGGTATTTGGAAACAGGCATCAATCTCATCTATGTTACAGACCAGTTAGTTATTAGGGCAAAAATTTATCTTATGTGAATGAGGAAAAAACGGCACACTTACTTCAGAGTTGAAAAATACCTGTATTTTATTTTAAGGAGAAAAAAACTGGTCTTGCTGCACAAATGCAGAGCCTTCTGCTGAAACACTAAAGAACTGCCATTTATTATCCTCAAGCCATATCAAAACCCTGCTTAGAGCTCCTAAACATCAAGACACTGTACATTTTTGGTATGGAAACCAGAGACTTGTCTTTTCAGGAAGCAGGTTAAAAAAACCAGCATGCAAACAAACTACTTGACAATGACATGTCAGGCAAGTCAATTCTAAATCAATGATTGACCTGGATATTGAAGAGATTTAATGCCTCCACTAAACACTTAGCACAGAGCCAGCAGATTTGCCCTTGAAAAAGACATAGATTTTCTACATCTAGCAAGACTCATACTAGCTCTGTAAAATATTAACAGTCTGGTCAATATTAGCACATATCTTTTTTTTTTTTTCTTTTTCCCTTTTTTAATTTTCTTTTTTTATTTTTTCATATATTTTATATATATATTATATACATTTGGGGGTTGGAACTGGATGATCTTAAGGTCCTTTCCAACTCTAACTATTCTATTCTATGATTTGTTTTTTTAATTTTTAAACCCAAATGTTAAAAACAAAAGCACTGAAAAAAGCACCTAAAGGCAGAAGCCTGTGCAGGTCCCAATCACCAGCAACCACATTCTCCGAATAGGGCCCCTTACACAGGACCATATCCTCTTCTCTCCTAGCTGAGTTTCACCCCCTGTTAATTCCATAAAGACCACCACAACCCCAAGGAGACACCCAGAGGAACCACAGCAGGGTGAGAACTGCCTGAGTGAAACACAACTAAAAAAGATGAACAAGGAGTTTGCAGACTGCTGCTGGCAGCAGCTTTTCAAAATTCCCTTAAAGAATGTGTAAGTCCGGGCATAAATGCATCAATCTTCCAAACAGCGTGGGGCTCCCTTCAGTAGGTTCAAGGGCTCCTAACTTGCTGGAGCAGCTCAGAGAGCACTGAGAGAGCAACAAAGCATGTTTTCCAATCTGAGCAATGTTTCCCCTGGTTAAAAATACATTTTTAGGCTCTCAAACACAGTACTGGAAAGAGAAGATGGCTCCTTCATAAATCTTAGGTGCAAGAAGCAAATGAAGGCCAGATCCACCAGTTCTGCCAAGTGAGGAGCATGAGGTTTCCCCACAGAAAGACCCATTGCCCCAAAGAGAGAGGCCTGCACACTGAAGTCTCCTCACTTTTCCAAATGAACTGCCTGTACCCACTACTGTTCCGGAAAAATGGCATTCAGAAAAATAGCAAGGGTTATTTTTAAAAACATATGAAATGGAACTTTACAAAGGACAGACATGACACTCCTTAGGTGAAATTTTAGTAACAAAGAAAGGACTGAAGCTAGAAACCACCAAGTGCTTTTAACGAGGCATGGAGCAGAGCAAAGCTTTCCTCAACATCCTCTCCTGACCTGCATTATCCTCCCCTCCAAGGCAGTGCTGCAACAGGAGCAAACCATCCATGCTTTCCTGCCACAAGCCCAAAGCCTTGAGTGGGGAAAACCAAACTCTCCCTTTCAAGCTAACACAACACAGCGTCTGGATCACAGGAAGAGCTAGTTCCATTTTGTGCTCTGGAAGGGAACGTAATGGGCACAGGGGGAGACAGACCCCAAGGCACGTTCCAGAGGGACCCTTGCATCTGCGCTCACAACTTCCACACCTACTGAACACCTAATGCCAGGCGCCACAGTACCCAGATGCTTAACAAAAAACACAACCACAGAATGGTCTGGGTTGGAAGGGATCTTAAAGCTCATTTAGTTCTGAACCCCCTTCTGGAACACTTTCCACCAGACATCGCTCAGTACCATGTAGAAGAAAGAAAGGTGACCATGGTGAACTCTACTGCCTGGTCACATTATTAATACTGCAATGCTGAAAGAGCCTTGCTCTACTTCCACGATTCCAGTCCCATAGCAAAGCATGACGCCCTTAGCAAGAGCATTTTGAGGGCTCACAGCAAAAACCCTGTGGCTACCAATCTACCACAAAGTTTGAAGCCCCCAGCCCTCTGCCCTTGCAAAGACGGGAATGAAATATTCCATATGTTTCCTTTGTCAGAGACATGCCTATTGAAAGCACAGCCACGCCGCTCTCCCTGCTGGGGCACCGGGTCAGCCTATTCATCTGTAACCATGCAGATGTCAAGAAGGTAATGGGAAAACTCCCAAACAAAAACACATTTTCGCAGAACAAGGTTCTAAAATACACAACTGTGTTTGCAGCATCATTAAGCTAAATTAAACAGGTTTAGGCCTCCCCTGCATACCTCTGAAATTGCACATCCATTTATGATTCACTGCTATTTGTGTACCAGTTAAAAACTCCAAACACATTTGCTCAAAAAGTTTAGGGTGAAAAAAATTCCTTGCAAGACCTAGCATTCCTTCAGGATTGGATGGGGAGAGGAAAGGAAGTACACCACTAAAAAACAGCCTTTACGTTTTAGTAAGAGAAAGCTCAGCTGGGAGCTGCAAATACAGCTGCTTCCTCTCTGAGGGCTGACTGCTCAGGGGACTCTTCAAAAAACTCTCTACAACTTCATCTGACTTCACATTTATTTCATCTTTTTCTCAAGATAAAAAATTAGCACTTCCTCTCTTGCAGGAAAAAGAGTAAAATCTCTTCTCTTCTGCCCCAAAGAGAGCCCCTTCTGCGTAACCTCTATACCTTCTTCCAGACCACCCTGACGGTTTGAGGCTCCTCCTGCGTTTTTAATGCAAAGCTTACAGGAATTAGTTATTATATTTAAAAAAAAAAAAAAAAAGGAAGAAAAAGCCATAGTTCTTAACCTTTGTGATAGCTTTCCTACCCCTGAAGAAAAAAATTAGCTATTTTTTTTTGATCTGAAGTTAAGAAAATATTAAAATCAGACTCAAAATTTACTTCAATGGTATCTTCACTGTGACAGAATCTTGAGGCCAACTTGTCAAAAATCAGCAGCCATTGTCTGAATTACCTACAGTTAACAAAGTTATAAAACAAGATTTTTAATTACATGTGTAGTTATCAATATTATACTTGAAAAACATCAACAACAAGAAGAAATAAAACCACTGATGCACTCTGAGCATCAGATTTCAACCACAGACCTTATATACTTTATAGTTATCTCCTGTTATACCAAACAAACTTCTGGCTACGTTCAAGACTGCTATCACTTGAGAAGCATGAGAATCTTTCTTCAGTAGTGAAAAAAATGTATTGCTCTTACCTTCCACATACTCATGACTTTCCCTAATGAACTGTATTCATCAAAAATAAATGCAAAAGGCACACAAGAGAAGCCTAAGGAATTTACTTTTTATTTCTGTAATGCTACGTTTAAAACATTATCATATTGACTGACATGATGCATAATGCTATCAGTTAGCTGTTACATATTCAAATTCAGCAGTCATTTTCAGACACCTACTTTAAGCTGTTGTTTTTGAGACAGTCCCTCAGTTGTTTTGTAAAAGATGCATATCATTACTGATGTCAGTTGGCTGGTTTATGCAGAATGGGCTTTCAAATCCAGGGAGAAGCTGAAATACAGATTTCCCCTAATCTTTCAGCAGCAGCAGTATGCTTCTGGGAAATGGAAAGTTCTGGCCTTGTCACAAGCCCTTAACACTTAAATCATTCAACAGTAAAATAAAATTGATTCTGCTATTTCAGCTATGCATTTTGAAATAAATAACATCAGATTTAGAAACTTTCAATTTCAGTGAAAATATGACAGCTGCAGTAACTAAGCACTTTAAAAGAAAAGAAGAAAAGGTCGATTGTTTTGTCAGGTAGATCACATGCTGTTTCTGCATGATTTAATTACACCTTCCAGGCACCCATACATTTAATGATAGATGCTTCTCATTGGGACATATCAGCTTTATTTCGAACACAACAGTGAATAAATCTGGGCCTGATTCTGAAACAAGGGATTTCAAAGATGTTTATAGTGAGGGCAGTTATTTATATAGTAACGTCAAGACCTTCCTCTCTTCTGCTGTGGTTCTACTGATGCATGCAGCTCTACATCAACTGAACCAGCTGCCCATCTATCAGCAAAGGAAATACTAACAGCTACCTCCACATTTCCAAAAGGGCTGTGCAGGGCAAGCTGGCGGTGGGAAAGCTTCAAGAACCAACATCACATGACCAGAAATCTCTTCTCAGACCAAAGTTTGAGAACATCTTATCAGAAAACTGCAGCCGTACCTGAAAGGCAGGTATGGGAAACCACAGAAGAGTATTTCCCCTGCAACAAAACCTTAGGTCACTATAGCAGCAGATGGTGAGTTTACCGGGTGGGGAGGATGCCCAGGGACCATTAACCCATGAAATCCTGTTCATACCTCTGTTGGCAAACATCTCAGAACATTTAAATCTCTGTTGTTTCAGTTTACAGGCTTCTGGAGGTAGAGATGGCTTCTTCTCTTACTCTCTCTCATGTACCCTTTCCCACCTTTGTCTCCTATTTCAAGATCACACAAATCTCTATAATTCTTCCTCAAGCTATTTTTGACTTTCTGCTTCTTCCGTAAAGAACCCCAAAACCACAACTTGGCGGCACAGAGCTGCTGCCTGAAACACATTCATCCTTTAACGGAATAACTGCTGGCCATGAAGTCCCATGCGGCCATGCTGAAGCTAACCAGCCCCATCCATTTCACTCCCTTGCTTGCTTGCAAAACAAGGAGCAGGCAAACCTGAGCGGTTGGCAAATCCTCCTTAATATAAATACAACATCAGCTCCTGATCATTTCCAACAGGAGGGCCACCTTTAGGAAGAAGCTTTTAGGAAAAGCACAAGGGTGGCTGAGAGTAGGGTCTCAGACACTCAGAGATACTCCTGAAGTCCCACAGCTCCCAGGCTCTCTAAAATGAGATATGGGTGCTCAGCCCTTCTGAAATCTAGGCCAGTAATTTTCTCTGGGTAAATAAGAGCTTGTGTTCTGCAAAAATTGCTGGCTTAGATGTAGAATACAAAACAAATAAAGATCCTTGCGGAGGAGGTTTCTCTGGGTTTTGTTTTGTTTTGCAGTCCTTATATTACAGTTTCCATATTTTCCATCTCAAGCAGATAGTTATTAGTAAATTCCTCTCAAGAACTGAAAAGGTAATTATTTACTAGCATAAACTTGCTCACATTAAAGTCCAACTTTTTTTTTTCCATGCTGAAGAATCATCTTAGCATCTATTCCCCAAAGTCACACTTAGGAGCCTCTGCCAGGAAGCATCAAACAAGAAATGTCATATTGCTGATACAAATGCTCAACGTACAAAATAAAAGCCAAATACCTGACAAATTACATGCTACAGCAGGGCACTGGGGTTTTTCGGGGGAGGGATAAAAGAAAAGGAGGAAAACACCAAATTTTCTGCCAACAAAGAAGATTAAAAGGGTAAAAAACATTGAACAGACTTTGAAACAACAAACACCTCACTTTTCTGTGCACTACCCAAGAGCATCTACTTGTTTACGAGACTGACTGACAAATCAGACAGCTTGAAATTAATCATAAGGACTTCAGTCTTTGAGTGAAAGCTGCTGGAGAGACCGCCACTGGGTGCTGGATGCTGTATCAACCTCAAATTCCCTGTCTAGCCCATGGGATTGCACAGGCGTGTACAAACGCAACAGCATTTCTGCCAGCTAACAGGAATATTCCCATTAAAATGATGTGACTGTGTCTTTCCAAAACTACTATGGGAAATATGCTTTTAAAAAGCCAGAATAAGCCTCTTATTACCTGCCATCCCATCACCACCATGTGGCATAAGCAAGCGAAAAAACTCCACGGTGTCACTGTAAAACCTTCAAACCTCTAATTAGATAAGGCTTTTCTATCTCAGGAGAACTGCAATTACGCTACATTTTCCAGACTCAAGGTCATGTCTGGACATCTTGCTTTTCACCATAATAATTCTGCTAGACAGCCTTCATAAAACCTCAGCCATGTCCATTCTTGTGCTTATCTGACCAAAGCAGGATGCTAAATATCTGTGTGTTTGTACCAGACACATTCGAAGACATCTCACATCTACCTACTGCATTTCATCACCATCCTACAAAAAACAAAAGCGCCAGATGAAAAGACAAATAACAAAACGCACAAGCTCTGCTGAGTCCAAACAGAACCGGACCATTTTTGCCATTGATACATAAACAGAGCAGGACATGAAATGCTAATGTGAAACAGTGTAGACACTTCCAGACAGTAAGTACACTGTAAAAAAAAACAAAACAACACAACAAACCCAGAGGATCGAGTCTCTGTTGATTGCTGAAGTAACCTGTGGTATGAAACACACAAAAGAAGGGTCCTTCTAGGCTGCCACATCTTGATCTTACAAATCTGGTGCACAACACAGCACACAGAAAGAGAGCCAGTATTAGGTTAAAGGAATAATAAAAAAAAACCCAAAAAGACCAAGATGACTGTTTCAGACTGAAGTTCTAATCTCTAAAGCAGCCGTGGCTCATAAGCCTGCCTTTCAGAACTCAGAGTAAAATTAAAGCAAGGGACCCTGCCACTCCCTAAAAATACAAGCAAGAAGCACCAGAAGGGAAATCAGCTGTATCGTTTTTATCTTTCAAGTGCCCAAAATACAACAGCAGGCACTGAGAATGGACTACATTCCTCATGATTGTCAGGCAAGCCCCTAAAACAGCCAGGTCCATGTGAGATGCCTCCGAAGTCACCAGCTAGAGTTATCTGCTTTTCGTCTCCTGCACAAGACTCACACATGTAATTAAACCTCTAAAACTGCAATTTGAGTTCTTAAACTGACATCCATGAGAAACACAAGTATGCCCTACCATAACTGTCCTCCACTAAAATGGATGTTTTCTAGCACATGGCACGTGAAATATCATAGCAAAGATCAGGCGCGTACCGCATTGGTTAAAAACCCCAAACAACATTTTCACTTTCTTGCACAGGCATCTCAACTTGCTAGACAACAGTTATTTTGCAACAAAGCAAAATCACAACCTTCATAAACAGAAAAACAGGCAGCTGGTAATTAAGAGTTACATAAACACCTACCTAAATTATACAGAACAAATGGCCACCTACGGTAAATGTATCAAGTAATTATCCATGGTCATGTCCTCCTGACTCTCTCCCATCCCATCCCATTCCCTTCAGCCCCTCACAGTGCTCGGATCTAGTGCTGCCACCTCTCTCTTGTCTATCTCCCCAGAATCTCTCCACCAAGATGACTGTGGTTGGGATGACGTACTCACCTTTCTTCATTCAAATTCTATCTCTCAAAGAGCACTGATGACTCAAAAGTAATGAGCTATAGATCCCATCTTTCCAAGCTGCTTGGTCTGATGCAACTACCCTCATGTAACCGTGCTGCACATCAGTAACTATGCAACCACGGATCCCCCTGCTATCATCTCAGTCCTCCTCTCCCTGCACCCAGCATCATGGTTGCAGCCCCTTTTGCCAGGTATGAATGGAGTGGATTGAATGTACATTCCACAAAAAAAACCAACCATCTGTTGTGTTTGGAGGAGCGTTCTAACCACTGCAGTAAGCAAAGAATGAGCAGTGAAGCAGTCAAGAGCTGAGGAATGGGAAATAAGGAAAGAAGGGGGAAACCTGAAAGGAGGTGCTTCTGAGGCTCTACAGAAGTCACTGCCTGACCATTCATGACAGCCCGGGAAACATGGCTGTGTTTTCAAAATGCACCTTTGGAAGTTGTTATTAAAATTAATGTGAATAAATTAAGACTGCAGGAAAACAGATGTAAGAAGAATTAAACACCAAACCCCTTCCACAGTTCTCAACTGCCTCAAAACTCATTCATTGCCAACTTGGGTCAATAATGAGCTAATTTCCTTCAGTTGCTCTCTCCTGGCCAAAGCAGAAAAGCAGGCACAGCTTTGCTTCAATATCACAGAACATCGCCTGTAACACTCTTCCAGCCATCTCTGCTGTGCTGTGGACTCGCTGCTGCTATGGCTATAATCAAAAAAAAAAAAGCCCTGTAGCAGTGCTAAGGGGATTTCCTGGCATCCTTACGTTGCCTGACACAAAGCATAGCAAAGCTTTCTTCTCTTCACATAGCTAAGACACTTTGCCAAGACACAAACATGTCAGCTGGGGGGGTGGGGGGGAAGTTATTTTCTTTCTTTTTTGCCTCTCCTCAAAAGCCAACCCAGCTTCTCTGGCAAAACTGTACATTGCCCAGGCCAAGCAGGTCTGAAATGAGCTTTTTATTGCCTACAAAACTGTTTTCTACATATCCTAAACTTCCCGTGGCCTCACTACAACAGAGACTATTCAAGCACAGAAGTGCCAAGAAGTCACCCTTTTCTTTCCTTCTGTAAACAAGGGAACGGAACTAAACACAAGTGGGGACCAAGAGTTTCTTTCACTGCCACAGAACAAGATAGCTAGAAAGCTTCTGCTCGGGTTTAAGGGGCATAAAACCAACAGCGACAGAAATCCATTATGAAATACGCTGAAGCATATGCAGATCTCCTCTTACTTTTACCAAAAGCCTTTAGCTGGCTTCGGGAAATTTACCTGGAACTTGCAAACTGAAACTCTTCAGCGACCTTATCTCTAATGGGTGTTGGCTATGACAACTTGTACCATTACACAAGGAATGCCATGTTGCAGGCACGCAGAGATGTACCGAGCCCATTTTTACAAGACAGCCAGACAATACAGTAGCCATAAAACCTGGCACTTAAATGCGGCTTTTACCAGGTAGGCTTCAAGTACTTGATGAAATTGGGTAACTTTCCCGTTTTGTCTGTGAAGAGAAGACAATTTACCAGCGAATCCAACGCTTCACGACATCAGCTCCCGACTCCCTACCCCACACACTCACAAAACACCATTTCTGCCACGGAAAAACCACCACGAAGTCAGTTCCCAACAACACAGCACAGGGCACAGAAAGGAACAAAGTATTTCAGCATAGGCAACAACCGAGACCCATAACTTTTGCCGTTCATCAGGTACTACACAAGCAAAAGGCTCAGTAACCTTTCTCCACCCAGCTTGAACAACTAAAAGGGGAAAAAAAAAAAAAATAATGCAAACAGGTAGGAGAAATTGGAAACCTGCTCAGTAAACAAAACATCCAGTAACTAAGAATCAGACTCTCTTTGCATATTAAGTGTAGGCAAACAAAGAGGGGGGAGGGGAAAAAAAAAAAGTGACATTTTCGTAGGCATACATTTTGACAACACGGCAGCTCGCTACCGATGCGAACCCATGTGCTGTCACTTGCCGGGGTGCGCTCTGTGCTGTACGCTGTAAAGCTTTAGCAATAACAGACCTGACCACTGGCCCATACAAGACCTCACTCCAAATCTTTGCTGAGAAGCGGGGCAAGACTGACAGGTTTTATTGTGAAACTTAACAGGTTTGTGGATTAGCAAAGCTACCATACTGAAAGCTGCAAATCCCTCCCTGGTCATGTCTCTACAAAACAGTGTGTTCATTCCTCAATTAAAATCGTTATTACTGAAGTTACCAAAACTCAACGCAACATCACCGGGTTGTGCCTGCTTTACAATATCATCACAGGATACCGGAGAAAGGGTTTTGAGAGCTCGTGTTTTTCTCTATCCACAAAGAAAACTCAACAAAGCTCACGACGCTTGTTTACGCTGGGTTTTTGTCCAAGGTTCAGCTGTGCATATACACTGGGAGGTTTTGTAACAGCAAAGGCATCCTTATTTAACTGATTCACGCGTGCTGAGAGCTGGAAACGCCTTGACTTTGGGGAGATCAGTTAGCCTGGGAGCTGGTTTCTGGAGGAAACTGAAAAGAAAGGCGCTGCAGTGCGAGGACACAGCACAGAGGTACACACACACACACACACACACACACACACACACACACACACACACACACACGTGCAGGCAGCGGCTCCCCTGCCTTAGGACGGCACCAGGAGCCCATCGAACCCTACAGGAGCTCCCCCTCCGCCTCCACAGTCTCCCTTCGCCAACCCTCTCAGCCTTTTAAACCTCCGAGAGGCCAGGCCGGGCCCCCGCGGAGCAGCGGCCGGGCCCAGGTGCCGCCTCAGGCCCCGCCGCCCTCACCTGCCCCTGCGAGCTGCGCTGCGGGCCCCGCCGCTGCCCACAGGCCGACACCGGGGGCCGGGCCGCGGGGGAGCGCGGCCGTGGCCGCTGTTAGACCCGCAGCAGCAACAGAAGGTACGTAAACACACGGTTATAGCGGGGGAAATAAGGGGGGACAAAGCACCCGCCCGCCCCGGCCCCCCCCCACCCCGACTCACAGGGCGTGCGTGAAGGCGCTGAGTCCCGGGGGCACGGCGGCCAGCCCCCGCCCGGAGCAGTCCACGCCGCGGTCACCGTCGCAGCTGCAGGACGCCGGGCAGGGAGGGGGGGACGCTCCGCCGCTGAGCCCGGCCCAGCTCCCCAGGCCCCAGGCGACGAGGCCGAGCAGAGCGAGGCACCGCATCGCCAGCCCCCCGCCGACCGCCGGCTCGGCCCGCCGCCCTCCGCACACCGAGCCCCGCCACCGGCGGGCGGAGAAAAACGAGAGGTTTAAAAACGGCAACGACAATCACAACAAAAGGTAAAAATAAAAAGGCGCCTCCGGCCGGCGCGGCGCTGGGGCCACCTCAGCGGCGCGCCCGGGAAGCCAGCCCTCCGCCGCCCGCCCGCCCCATCCAACGCCCGCCGCCGCCGCTGCCGCTCATCTCAATCCAGCAGGTCCCGCGCGGCGGCGGCCATGGCCGGCTCAGCCCGCGCCGCTGCCGGCGGGTGGCGGTCCCCAGGGAGCGCCCCGGCTGCCGTGCGCCCCGGGCCCGGGCCCCGCGGCGGGGCTGCTGCGCGCCGCCCGCCCCAACACAAGCTCGCTCCGTACGAGCCGCGACGGCGGCCGCTCTGCGCCCAGCGCAGGGATGCGTATGCTAATGAAGCAACCACCCCCGCCACCCGATTGGCGCAGAGGTCGTTAATATGCAAAGCAGGGCGCGGTAACGGCCAATAGGCGCGGGGACGCGCTGCAAAGGCCCCGCCCCTACGCGCTCTTGCCGCGCCCCCCCCCGGACGCTCTACGGGAGGCGCCTCGACCCCCGGGACCGCCCCTGGTTCCCATCCCGGTGCCCGTCGGGGTGGCTCCGGGCTCCGCAAACGCGACAGACTGGACCTCAGCAGGCGTGGGGCCAGGCTGTCCTTGTGCTGCAGGAAAACACCGGTCCCGCACCCCACCCCAAGTGCCCCCAAGTGCCCAAGTTTATGCCCCCAAGTGCCGGCATAAACTGCTTCCCGACTTGCGCCCCGTGAGAGATGCCAGCAACAGCCGACCCGTCTCGTATAAGAGGAGGCTGACTGGCACTGCACCTCCATCCCCTCGAGCAGGGATGCGGTGCCGTGCAGCTCCCTGACTGCTAGACCTAGGCAAGATGGAATGCGTCAAAAACTCATCACAAAACAGTTTTGCGTTGAAAGAACTGTTTCCCAGGCACAAACCCCCCCTCCCACAGCTGGTATCTGGCTTTGATGACAGGTCTGCGTCGTAACCACACTTATGCCAGGGGCCAGTCTGTTTCCTCTTCTCCTTATTGCCTTAAAACAAGCAAATAAACAAATCTGAAAACCCATCTACCCTTGGGGTTAGGATCCTCCATTTTTACTTTGGATGTCTCTTACCTACAGCCACCACCAGCAACAAGCCACGTGTTCAACTTTCCTATGCTTGACACAATCACTGTGTCTTACTGGGGATGTCACAGCAGCAGCACTCACGCCACACCAGTTGGGCCCTCTCACTGTTGGCTCCCTCTGGTCCAGACCCTCTGACAGGCTCTGAGGTGACAGACCTGGCTGAAAAGCACTGTGGTGGCACCGGAGCCTGCCCAGTGGCAAACACTCACACCACGTATTTTACATGTCTGCTTGGGATGCTCTGAAATAGCCTGGGGAGCTGCCTCCCCGGTTCCACTGTCGGCACAGTCCCTGGATGTAGCCTGAATCACAGCCAGGCAGGGGGCTGCACCGCTCAACCCAACCAGCACAGGTCCCAGAGACCCCATGGGGGATCCAAGCTTTCCTAAGCCCTTCTGCCACTACATAGGTACCATGCTGTTCATATCGCGGATCAGCGATGGAGGAGCACAGAAACAGGGAAGTTACTGACAGCCTGCTTCCACTGTAGCAGGGAAAACATCGAATCATAGAACCATAGAATGGTTTGAGTTGGAAAGGACCTTAAAGTCCCCCTAGTTTCAAACCCCCTGTCAAACAGGGACACCTTTCACTAGATCAGGTTGCCCCAAGCCCTATTCAACCTGGCCTTGAGCACTGCCAGGGATGAGGCATCAAATGGGTCCAACAACACCACCCTGTGTGCACCTAGCTCCACTGACTGCCTCAAACCCAAGAGCAGATTTGCAATAATGAACCTCAATCCAGAGCAAGAGCTGTGCAACATACGGCACGCTGGCACTGACTTCTAGTTGCTGTAATAGCGTCCAAACCACAAAGCAAAGAGGCAGTGTTCACAGCAAACCTGGCTCGTCACTGGTGCTCTGATCCATGTTGTGGGGAACAGGGGGTCATGAACTGAAGGTCCACCATACTTTACCTTACCACGGGCTGTCCTCAGCAACGTGGACATTGCAGAGGAGACTCTCTATGCTGGGCTGAGGTCTGGGCTAATCTCATCTTCCCTGTGCTAACTGAGGGGGGGGGAAAAGGAGAACAGTGTCAGCTTCAAAGTGTTCATTTGGTGACATTTCAAAATCAGGCATGTAAAGAGCTGAAGACTGAAAATCATCTGTGCTCAAAATGGTGGAGTACACACCAAGGACACTAGAAATACAGATCGTTCAGACACAACCTTCACCTCCTATATTTCTCCTTATCATTTTTCATGGTTAATCCCCTTCTAAAAATGTTAACATTATTTTACCTAGTTACTGAAAATATTATTCTCTTCCATACTGGGAATCCTGTTCCCAATACACTGATTTTGTATGAACTTCATCATTTGTCACTGCAAAAATAAGGTCATTTTAATAACTTGCTGTGTGCTTGTCTTATACCTAGTAAGCAGTACAAGGTTCTCATCAACATTAAATTTACCAATGTGCGATAAGGCTTTGCCATACATACATAGACACATATGATGATCTCCTGTCCATCTCCCTTGTTGGTCTTGTCAGCAGAAACATGTCAAAACCGTGTTGTCCTGACAACCCCTGAGGCTAAAAGCACTGCACATTCATGTCACTGTTTCTGTGTCTGTGTTCAGGGACAGCGATGGAGAAGCAGCAACCAGAACAGGGGAAAAAATAATTAAAAGGAATTATTTACTGGCCATATTTCCACAAGCAGACCCAAACCAATCCAGGCAAGCAAAGTGACCTCCTCTCCCCAGCCCTAACTGACAAAGAAAAACAGCAGAGTGCTTATACTTACTCTGTAAACAGTCTCACTTCACTAACCAAAGATAATGGGAGCAGAAATGGCCCTCGGTGCCTGCACGGTGTTGGGAAGATGAACAGGAGCACGGAGCGTACTTTGTACTGCAGCAGTGGCGACCTGCAACACCTGCAGAGCTTCTCTGCTGGAAAAAACAAGGACAAATGATTTCTAGTAAAAACAGAGTAACAAAGCACTTTTTTCATCCTTTGAAAACACTGGAATAGTTTCATTTTTCCTTTCAATCTTTACCTGGATTCAAGTCGATTCATTTCTTTTCCCAGCCTGGCTTCAGGTATTTTTTTCCTTAGTGGAGCTATCTCGAGTCTCCATCTTCCAAACTCCTGTCCTAGGAGCAATCCATTTGTTCTTTCCAATCAGATGATACTGCTTTGCTGCTTCCAGTTAGTCTGTAACTTGTTCTGGTCAACGAATCAATCTCTGCCTCTCCCTTGCTAGAACTATTCAAGCATTCTCTCCATCAAAAGCTCACCTTTTTCTCTCTTCTTATGCAGCCACCAGTTTCCAGGCATTTATTGGGTTTATTGGGTTTATTTTCCTTTATAAGGAAAACCCTACTGTTTATTGCAAAGCTGGTTTGTTTATGTAACAAATAGCTACATGCTGAGGTATTTTTAAGCTGAAAAACATTATGGGTACATTTTATTAAATTACCTATTTAGCTAAAAATTGTACCCACGGACTTTGAAATTATCATAGTTCAGAAACCTAGTCTGAAACAATTCTCAACACCACAAATTCCAAGAAGCATCCTCCAAAATACGGCTTGTTTAAAAAGAAACATCCCACACAAAAAAAAAACCACAAAACAAAGGGGAGAAAAAATCCTCTTTTAAACCAGGTGAGGTTTAAACCAGGTGAGGGAGATGAGGATGTGACACCCAAGTCAATTAAAGATAAAAAGAGAAATGGAAGATTCACTTTGTTTGAGCTGTGGAGAAGCCACATTCTGCTCTTCTTCAGGGAAACTGGAAAGGACTATAAACCAGTCTATTGCTGCATGAGATCTTCAGGATTTAGAGCCTAACATATACATAGGTGTCTGTGAAACTTCTGTCAAGCATTTGCTGAAGAGGCACTAGGAAAGCTTCAAAAACACATGGGAAAATTATAAAAAACCAGGGCATTGGACTTTTTTCTGCTATTGCCACAAAACTGCACAGCAATATAATAATTTCTGACAAAAGTCTGACAACAGTCCCACTTCAAAGACGCAAATTTGTTTGGATTTGATGTGAGTTCAGTGTGAAAGAGCATACAGATGAAGACCTGAAACACACACATAAATAAATACAGTTTGAAGTGTGACTGGAGCAGCTGAACCCCTCAAGACTGACTTGAGGTGAATGAGAATGTAAAGCTCATAGTCATGATTTGTTTTGCTGTAAGAAATGATTAGACTTTATTAAACGGGTAGCTCACCAGTACTGGACCAGCACATCATTCTTAGATTTTCCTTCTCCAACATTGCTTTTGCCAACTTATGCCATTGAAGCAGCCCTGAGTTAAGTCTGATTTGTGCAGATATTGCTATAGACCATGCTAATATTGGTCCAAAAGGGGGAAAAGTCTGGCAAGGGAGGTAAGGACTGACACTGAGCCTTGGGAAAGATGATCCCGTCCATGACTTGACACAGGCAAAACCAGCACCAGCTTTTTCACCTTAAGCAACTGACTGTCAGAGCTAAACTGAAGGGCCAACCAAGGGGATGCATGTGGAGGTTTCCATCTACACACTGGGGTAAGACACTGTCAGTGTACTGGTCCTGCACCATGAGCTGCTCTGTCCCTGCTATGAAAACACAAACACATGCAGTTTAGGCTCAAGATAAAGCCTAGAGATATATCCAAACACTACTGTACCCAAGCATCACCAGCAAAAGCTGCTGCTGCTGCTATTTGAGCCTTGTACTGCTAAAAATTCAATGAACACTTTGATTTCAGTTCCAAGGAACTTAACGTTATGCCAGGGAGCATCACATGGAGCTGCTACGAGGAGAGAAAGCACCAAGTCTGGAATATCTGCACTGACAAAGCAAGCTCTCTTAAAAATAATACTCCTTTCCAGAAAACAGGCTGGGGCTTTCACTCAATTGAAGTAGAACCAAACATCGCTTCAGGAAACAAGCATCAGATGAAAAAGAGAGGCTAAACTAAGTTCAGGGTTTTGTTAAGAAAATGAAGGTAAAGATGCAAACCTTGGTGTAGCAGGTATGATTTCAGACTTCATGAAAATGGCTAGACTGAAAAAAATTAAGAATTATTTGGTAGGGTTAAAGGATTGCCCAGAAAATTCCTTTGTCAATAGGTATTTCACAGCTCTGTAACACAAAACTAATCAAGTAAAACAAGACCACCAAGATCCAGCACTCAAAACCAGCACTTGGAGAGCAAAGAAATGCACAACCTAAATATTGAATAAAAACAGGAAAGAAAATTCATTTTAAAAATGCTCATAATTAAACATCCTTTATAGGTAAACAATACTTCCAACGGTGCAGTGCCTCTACACCGCTCCTGTATACGAATTACTTACGTGGCCCACTGTGTAATGTATTTTGCAGTCTATCCTTGCTCAGTTATCCCAGGAGCTGCCTCTGGAATGCTGTAGGCTGGGCTGTGAACAGAAAAGGGATGTTGCACTGTAAGTACGAGAGAATGACACCAGGCAGCTTATTCCAACACCTTCAGTTAATTTGATAGAGCAAAGCCAGAGAAGAGGAGAGCCCACGGCAGTGTGGGGCTTGCTGGTTTTTTGTTTGCTTCAGTTATTTTAGCCTAGTGTCAGCTCCTCAGCTGTCTAGAATTAGCTCTGGATATTCTCCAGTACTAAGTATTCACCTCGGAAAAAAAGGGACAACAGTTCCCACTTTGACGCAATAGCATCATAATGTAACAGATTACTTTTATCATAGAACTCTAACCCAAGGTTAATTTTCCCCTACAAAATATTCATTACAAGCACATTAAATGAAGATTTTCGACGGACATTCTAGCATGACATAATTCTAACATTAAAACAAATCAAACGACAGCCAAAGCGAGAATCAGCTCATGACTGGTGTTTATATATGATGAGCAAATGCTTTGCAGGGAAGGGGTCCCAAAGAAGTAGCATCATAGAATCAGAGAAGTACAAGAAATGCAGTGGACACAGAGCCACTGCTATTAAGAGTTGAGTAGGGAAACACCTTGCAAGAACGAAGCCTAATAGCTCAAAGCCAAACCTACCCACTAATTCAACTGCTGAAAAGACAACATCCATATCCACTGATAGGTATTTTGTGCATTTAGCATATTTCAGGGTAGGTGGTCAGCTGAAAAACAGCAAGAAGGCAGGCAGGGGCAGGCAGGGGCAGGCAGGGGCAGGCAGGGGCAGGCAGGGGCAGGCAGGGGCAGGCAGGATCTAGCTGGGCTTACCCATCACACTCAAGAGGCAGAGATAGGGCCCTACTAACACCCGTTTCCCAAAATCATCCCCAGGAAACAACAGGAGTTTTACTTTAAGCCACACAGCTTAGTTTCAACTCTTTTTATATGCCATCAAAGCACTGAGCAGTATAAAATTTAAGGCAAGATATTATGCTAGGAATTAGAAAACTTAAATGAAGCAGTGCTTTAAGGGCTAAATCTGCCTTCGCAGAGGACCAGCTTAAGGATTATGTAGTTTTAAATCCTACTTAAATCCTGTTTTGAGGAATTATAGTAAAGCCCAAGTAATGTAAAGGAGTAAACTTGACTTCAATGATAAATTACACCCAGAATGTGCCCGCAGTCATAAGCTGTTTAGGAAAATATTATTAAAGCTACTGTGTTAGAATGAATAAAATTATTTTAAGTTTTTTATCAAAGAAAACTTGATTTATTAGCTATTACCACCACAGCATAACCCAAACGCTTTGGGAAAAGAAACACACATGGAGCAATACATGGGAGCTTATGAGGGAACGATTAATCATAGTGCAATCACTTGGTCACAACTGATTTTCAGTGCAGTGCTAACAAATGATTTCTTTTTAAGTCATAGATATGAGAATATTCCTGGTGAAAACTGAGGGGATGCAAAATAAGGTTGGATACCTTATTTTGGTATGTTCTCTGAGATGACTAGGTCACTCACGAGACTGATTTCTTCCTTTACATGGAGTCCTAAAGACAAACAGAAGCAATGGGTTTGGTTTGTTGTAGCATGCAACTCCTTATCACTGTCTAATGCTTTGTCTGCATTGTTCTTACCCAGATGCTGCTGTAGTACAGAGATATTATTTGTGTGCCTATTTTTAAGCAGTATAAACATCACTAATCTGTAGGCACCTTAGTTTCTGTAGGATTGACTTCAGATTGTCCTTCTGAAAGGCCCTTACAGTGATAAGGCATCTGATTCAACAGACTCTGGCAAAGTCCTTATTACCAAAGTAACTGAGGAATCCCAGCCTGATTTTAAGTAGCTTGTATCCTGGGGGGAGGAAGGGAAGAGAACTGCTAAGTAATTATGACTCATCATCAAGTTGAGCTATCAGATACTAAGCTATCATCAAAATTTGGGGCATAAGCAAACACTGGATATTTTGAGCCTCAATTACCTTATCTTATCCTCCCTGCCAATGTTTTATCCTGGTCTTTTTCGCTCACCACAAAGTAATTTCCCATCGTTTCTGCCTGGCTTGCCATGCAGAGAGGTTCAAGTTTTGTTCCGTGGTGTGAAGTTAAAGCAACACTCACTCTGCACCTGCAGAGCAAACTGAAGAGCTGCAACTGCCAGAGCACTATGGAGAACAGCCCTGCTTCCGACTCTCAGAAAGCAGGTTCTTACAGCTCTTTTGCCAGGTGGCACTGCTCCTGCAAATACTGAAGCCAGGCTTAACCCAAAGCCTGCATTCAGTATTTGCAGATGAGGTGTATGCCACAGAACAAGATGCAGACAAATAAGTCCTGGAGAAGCCATGAGCGTTTCTCCACCTCAGGGATCGGCTCGCTTGGAGGCAGCCAACTCATTCTGGGAAATATCTTTATGTTGTCTTCTCTGTCATTATGTTAAGAAGGGCATATAAAAGCTGATAAGTCTGAAATCTCAACTAAAGCTCAAGGTCACACCATCTATTTCCACTGTGGAAGGGCTGATGCTTTCCAAGGGGCCAGGTGCTTCTCAAGATGCTTTTGGTGGATCAGAGCAAACATACCAGCCACTGATGGATTGCTACCTGGGCCATAGAGCCACTGGCCACCATACCAAGACTGACCTAACAACCTGATAGAGCGCTTAGCATGCCAGATAGGATATGGAAACTAATGTGAAAACTCTGGGGGACACCCAGGACAAAGCAACAAACCTACTTGGCAATGCTTAATCAATGACAGAAACTTCAAAGACAACCCTCACTTTTCATAAGAAACTGCACTCCTTTACCACCTTGATCCATTTATTTTATCACTTATCTAGTTGCTTTCTGCTTATCTGATTAGAATTACTCTTGGTATGTCATTTGAATACATCCTCACATTTCTCTCAAGCTGTTGCTCTTACAGGTTGATTGCGGTGTGCTCCACATCTAACACCAGCAGCGGCTTAGACACACATTACCCGCATTTAATACTTCCACAAAACAGCAGCACAAATACAGTTTCTTAGGGACTCCACATTTATCATGGAGATGATTGGAAAAAATGCACAGCTACTGCAGGATCTCTGCTTCTGTAAAATTAGTCAGGAGCCTGCCAAAAACCCAGCAGGTTTTAATATGTATAGGTATTTGCATCTCAAGCTGCCTGCTTGTGCTAAGGGACAGGCTCACTTCTGTACCCGTCAGAGAGGAAAACAAAGACAGATAGTTAAATTGGCCCCAAGTTAATTGCAGAGGAAACTGCAAAAAAGCCTTATTCAATTTTCTACTGTATTTCCCCCCCTTCTCAGAAACACTTATCTTACAATACCAACCCCAAACCCTACAGTTTCTTAGCAATAGACTGAGGCTCTCTGGAGCCAAACTATTTGTCCTGTGTTTGTACACTGCAAAACACAATAGGATCCTGGTTCAAACCCGGGACTTCTAGGGGTTGCTGCAATGCCAGTAATGCAATAAATTACTAACTTCTGCCTTTTACTTACAGCCCCTTGAAGCAGGTGAAAGGCCCAATGACTTATTTTCCCGCTGTCAGCCATTCAGTCTCTAGCACAGATTAGATTTGATTCAGACAATGCTACTGTACTGCTTGGGCAGAAAAGCAGAGCCACAATTAGATAAGAGCCAGGTAGATGTGGTTTTACTTACCTTTGGAAGCACACAATTCCAAGTCTTGCGCTGTTTGGGAAGACGACTTCTTGATTGCATTAATGGAGCATTTCAGGGGGTTTTTGCACCTCTACAAATCTATTTTCTATATAGGCAAGGAGAAATCAGAAATAAAACATGGAAGAAGGTGTGTCTGAGCTGCCTAGAAGATATGGTAGGATGGAAAAAAAAATCCAGTAACTTCATATAAAAACCTGGATAACATAGATCTACAAGCAGGGGGGGTGGAATGAGATGATCTTTAAGGTCCTTTCCAATTCTAGTAATTCTATGATTCTACTTTTGCCTTCTATGCTACCAAATCAGATTAACCAGCCAGGAAAATACACTATTAAAAAAAAACCCCAAACCCAAAAGAGCTGTTGAATGAGAGGCACGAAATTTACTCTAGAAGGAGAAAATGACAAAGTATCACCATTTCTCTGTAGGACACATAACTGCAATGTAAGGTTCTATAAAGCTGAACACAATCACCCAGCACTACCGCAACGTATCCATCTTACTCTAGCTTCCATAGTAAGAGAAGCCTTTCTATACAGGCAAGATTTATCAATACATTGAGCTATACAATTAAACAGAAAAAAGGGTTATACAGATATCCGAGGATTGTTCAGTTTAGAATTAATACACCCAGTTTCCCAAAGTCTTGCAACAAGGGTTCTTCATTTTCCTTTGAGGAGACAGGAAGAAATGATTAGCATGTGTCTGAGCGGAAGAGTTGATTTTATACCTTTTAAGCCTTTGTTACCAATAAAATACCCAATTTACTTCAACCAACCAAACCAAAGGTGAGGGATGTAAAGAGTTCGTTTTACTTCTCATGATTTTGTTACTCCAGACCCAAAATGTGTCTCTAAATCAACAAGAAATAGTAGCTCATCAGAACTTCAACACCAACTTAATTTAAGAGGCTTCCCTGCAACTCCAGTTGCAGTTTTCTTCATTGGGGCTTTATTTTATGTTTTTTAACAGTTACAACTAGGTACTGGTTTTATCCTGAGGCACACTCCTGAATCTCAGATGTCTTTTTTGAGTGTGCTGTCCTGGCCTCAGACTCACCAGGCAAAGGACAGCTTCCCTATAAAAGTGAACATAGCAACCCTGGCTTTTCTCTTTAACCAGCTTCAAATCAGGATTTTACAGGACAAAGAATCACAGAAACCCTGCTACCAACTGCTCTGTATCTCACGCTTCCCTGTAATTTCAACCAGTTTGCCTGGTTCTCACCCTTGCACCAGTGCAATCCCTTTGACCATGAGCTGTTCTTTTTGAGTTCACTCATGTCCATGGAAATGGACTCAACAAAACCTGACGCCACCACTCATGTTTTCTGCTAGCTTAGGGCACTAAGCTTGTTTGGATATCAACTGCTAGATCACAGTTGAAAACGTAAGTCAGAAATTAAGGATGTCCCACCAACTTTTCAGTTGTTTTAAGATCAGTTAAGCCAGTAATTGCAGTGAAAAGCACGACATTGATGAACTGCAGCTTTTTAAGCTATGAAATGACATTAACTTCAGTCTTTGCTTCAGTGTTATAAGCCTCATGCTTATGCATCATTTGAGTTTATGCAGCTGAGGACTATGGAAATCTCAAAAACGCAGGAGGCCCAACATATTATAGGTACTTGAGAGCATTCCCATTTTCTTTTCCAACATTGGGGTAGAAAAGGCAAAATCCATAAGCAATCAGGAGAAGTAACCAATAACACCTTGAAGTTTTCCTCTTCGGACACCCACACACATGCAGGGTGTTTATATTGAGCTCTAGAGATTATGAACACCCAATTACAGCAGTCTGAAAGTGCCCAGAAAGGGAAGTCAGTAAAAAAGGCACAAACACAACGCATGCAAAATTTAACTTTTATTTTTCTGTTGATAAAACCCAAAAATCCCTCACAGCAGCAACAGATGCAGAAGTATCTGCAGAAATGACGCCTCTTCTTAACCTCTTTGCATACTCAAGTATGCCAAGTGTATAGGGACTGCATGTTAATACAGTATAGGCACTGCTCAGTAGTAACAGAGATCAAGTTTCGTGGCATATTTTAATCCATCCTTTCCTCAACAGTACAGGATTTTCATAGTAGTAAAGATGAGTATTAATAAGTTGTCTGTTTATGGAATTTTTTGTTGTCATTTAAAAACTTTATTAAATTCTACATGTACAATTCATATGCCCAGATACACCTCCCCACGTTTTGTAGTAGCTGACAAGCTGTATCCAAACGCTACAACTCGGAATGACAATGCTACCGCATTTAGCACCTCTGGCTGCACTAGCATAAGTATTTCCATAAAGTAACAAAACACACCTCTTGTTTCAGTTTCACAAGGGATACAGGTTTTAAAATACACATCTCTAGCTCCTTTCCATACCCTTTTTTTAATATATATATTTATATATAGCTCTAAAGCAGATCTCTACTATTTTACAATTAAATTAAAACACATCCACAATTGCTCTAACTAGTGATTTTGTCTCAATACCTTAAACATTAGCTGTTCCGTAAAAATATACAATTCAACATGGTTGTATCAGTAACATGGGGCCTTTTGAAAGAGGCCCATGACACACCACCAAAGCAATTCAGTGCTCAATGTCATCTAGCTGATAAATATCTATACTGCATTTTCAAACTATCAGTATCTTTAAAACCCAAATTTCCCTTTGCAGGCTTACCATGCTTACAAACATGCAGAAAGCAATCACATTTCTCACTTGTCTGTAGCAATCACATTGGGTTTTTTTCCACCGGGTCAACTGACAAAGTACAAACCTCATGCTGTCATTTTCAGATCACTAACCTCTTCCTTTCCTTCACATACTGAATTATTTCACAATGGATCATACTGCTCCATGTGAGACTAGGGATTAGCCATGTAGCAAGAACTGCACTTTTCAGTTTAAGCTTCTAAGAATCAAATTCTAACAGTCAATTAGGATGCAATCATAGCTGCCATACAAGTGAACAAACACCCAGTAGACAATTAAATTGATTCTAGATATATACCAAAAGGTGAAGCTTAAAAAACAAAAACCAAACCAAAAAGACCCCAAAACCTGAACTATACAAGTACAGCCTCAAGCCTGGCAGATTCCAAGAAAAGGACCTCAGTCCACAATTATTCTTCCCAACAACAAACAAAAACTATGCCACATCAAACACGCTTGAGATAAGACATTAGTTGCTTCCAGCTGGAGATTCCTTATAACTACCACAGCATCACTCCACAGAAAGTTTTACAGCAGGGGTGACGTGCAGTACTTCTGCAGTACAAACAAGAATCCTCCAAGTCAGAAGCAGTCAGTAATAACACCTCAGACAAGTTTACATGTCATGGTAACCTGGCGTATAAGCCTTAGAACATTCTACTCTTATGCATGTAATAACAAATAATTTAGGTACTAGCTATTCCAATACAGTCAGTCTGTAGATAAGACTACAATAGGACATACTAAAAAAAACCCACAAGAGGTATGATACTTAAGATGAATATTTCTTTTAAACAGCAGAAAGTTAGGGAAACATCTGGAATTCTGTTGCACTGCACTGTTATAGCTTCTGTTTCTGAGTATAAAAATACATCTGGAGAGTCAATTCAGAACTGCATACAGAATTATACCCCCACCTGAACTGCTTTAAAATTAGTACAAAATAAGTTACAGGAATGATTGTTGTGAAATTGTGTCAGTATTACAAAAATCATTATATGAGAACACCAACTGTAAATTATTTACAGGCGAGGTAATACAGTTTCCATAACAATGAATTACAATTTAGCAGAAGTGTAAAAATCATGTACTCACCAAAACATTACAAAATCTGGTATCATTATCAGCTATACAGTAGATCATGATTAGGTTTTGTAGCTGATACACGACATATTGTTAAGAAAAGTGCCAAAATACTGCTACATAAGAATCTTTTTCCAAAACCATTCAGCAAAAAAACCCTGCAGATTCTATGTTAAGGAATGCCTAAAGGAAACAGGAAAAACAAAAAAAGGGATGCCAATTGTACAAGTATGTCTTATTAAATGCCTTTGAAAAACCTCCACATTCAATTCATGCTTAAAGGTCTGACATGAAAGAGGCTTATTAAAAAACAAAATACATCTAGAAATACCAATATATGCTTTTTCAGGGTTATCTTAGGCCATTTTAAAAGTACACATTCCTCTTTGTTCATGAAACCTATGGAGACTGAGAACATTCTAAGCAATGCTGGGCTGCTAAGGGTTGCTGTGATCAGTCGCACAAAGTCCTGCTGGATGCTAGTCTCTACTGGTGGACCCTAGGGGTCTGTCCTGGGGCCCACACTGGTTAACACTTTCACCAAGGACAGGGGTGACAGGACAGAGCACACTCTCAGTGAGCCAAAGAGACCTGGGCAGGCTACAGGAATGGGAAACAGGAATCTCTCAAAGCTCAGCAAAGGGAAGTGCAAAGTCCTGTCACAGGGAGGAATAACCCCACGCACCACTACAGGCTGGGGGCCAACCTGCTGCAAAGCAGCCTGGCAGAGAATGATACCAAGCTAACCATAAGCTATCATGTCTTTGTGGCAAAGCAGCTCAGCAGTCGGTCTGAATCAGGAAGGGCACTGCCAGCAAGGTGAGGGAAGTAATTCTTCCTTCACCTCTGCTAAGCCCTGATGAGCCACAACTAAAGTGCTGCGTCCAACGTTTTGTGCTCGCTCTGCACACAGACATGGGCATTACAAGAGCAAGTCCAGCACAGGGCCACAAAGATGAAGTGATTGGAGCATCTGACAGACAAGAAGCTGAGAGAACAGGGATTGTCTAGCCTAGAGAAGAGGCGGCTCAGGCGTGATCTTACCAACATGTGTAAGTGGCTGACAGGGAGGAGTATAAAGAAAAGCGCGAGATTCTCCTCAGTAGCACCCAGTGGCTGGACAAGAGGCAATGGGCACAAGTGAAAATACAGGAAAATCAAACACTAGAACAGATTGTCCAGAGATCTTCTGGAGTCTCCATCCTTGGAGACGCTTAAAGCCACAGCTTGCTGCAGTCCTGAGCAACCTGCTCTAGCTAGCCCTCCTTCAAGCAGGGGGCTTGGACCAGATGATCCCCAGGAGTCCCTCCAAACCTCAATCATTCTTTGATTCTACAAAAAGGACAGGGTCTTTTGTAGCCCAGGCATTGGATCAACTGAGTCACAAACTATAACAATGCAAATGGAATATATTTTCTCCTCAAATTATTGCATTCGAAGTTAATTTTGCTGCCTGCGTTTTGCTGATCTCATTTTTTCAAATCTTGACTCCATTTCTTCCAGGACCTTTGGTGTGTATCGCACAACTAATTTAACCTTCCCTTGAGCTGCCTTCAGCAGTTCTACAGCTTTCTCATGGTGTTCACCTTCAACGCTCTGCAAAGCATAAATGATGGAGTATTAGTAAAGACACACTGAAAACAGATTATTTTAATTTTCATTTCTTTGTACAATTTCTATACAATCAACTATTGAAGTTTTCTAGTTTGAAGACTGCGCAAGGACAATGTCACCTATATTCAAGACTTATTCTTCAGCAAATCTGTAAGAGGTGATGATAAATATACTCTTTAGTACTAATAGAGTACTACAAAACTTTTGGTCAGGTTTATGCTGAACAATCATATTCTGTATTTACATACACTAAATGAAACAAGGATAACATTGGGTAGTTTGGAAATGACACTTAAAAAACAACTCCAGCGGAATGCTTATTTAAAACTCCAGATTGTTCTTCTTCTTTCTGGATGCACTTTAACATCAGCAGTCACCCTCTAATTTCCTAATAAGCCACAGACAACTGCAAGATAGCTGCCTTCTTGATGTTATCCTGTGTTATGACAGGGCAGAACAGAGCATACCAAGTGCTGCACTGGAGAAGCTAACATGCAGCATGCTGCTTATCTTACTGCTCCACATATCTCTCCATAAATGCAAGGTTTTCAAGTTAATTTCCTCTAAATTGATTCAGAACAGCCTAACTCAACTCAGTAAGAAGAGAATCAAAACACTTTCCTTAAAGAACTCTCAGAAATTATTAGTTAAACTAGATCCATCTAATTATAAATTGTAAGCAACAGTTCTCAACAGCTGCATCCAAATATACATTCCTGCACAGCACACACATTATCAGCCAAACTTCTTTCTCCCAAAGTTGTTAAACACAATGATTGGACTACCCCAAGCCTACCTCCCACTGGTGCTATTAGAAGCTAGAAGGCAGGTGCTGTACCTGTTGATCGGAGGGTTCCCCCGTTACTATCATGTTACTTACAGAAAAAAAGACGACAGTTAAAAAAAACCCCAAGTTATTTCTCTTCTATCAGACTTAAGACAACAGAGACATTTGAATGCTTTCATTTGTGCTATTCAAGTGGATGTGTAGGCTGTTCTGGTTAAAACCAGCAATAGAAGATTGGTAAAGGCCTATGTTTAATTATATCAACGTGCCCGCAATTCTGGAGTACATTCAAAATCTCTCATCTGAAAAATACACAGACTTGTTTTAAGGTACATTCACTGCAGTATTGGCAGTGACTTTTTTAATTATTAAATCAGGAATCACAAGAAAACGCTTGTCACATATTAAGATGACAGGACTCCCTCTGTAAATATCAGATGTTTTTTTCTGAGACTACATTTGCATTCTCAAAAGCTTTTTAGGCACTCACTCACTGTATTGATGCAATGGCAATACATATTTATACTTCTATGTGCTTGCACACACATGCAGGTTCAGTTTTAGGTGGTGGCTTTTCTTTTAGGAGAGTCTGTGGGTGAGGAAGGCCTCATCTGAAGAGAGTTCTACACCTGTCCCTCAGTATTTAATGCTTCAAACTAACAGGAAGGCTAGGCCAAGGACAGTTGCATCACTACAATCATCCATGTCACTCTTCCATCTCCTGAAAAGGACAGCTGTACTCCCAAATAATAGCTAGGAGCTGAGTATGTCAGAGATCTGCCCTAGCAGAGAATTCCCACAGTACAGACACCCAGTGAGCCTCTATTCCTTCAAGTGTCAAAAAACCCCTCACTCGAATTAAAAAGTACAGGGTTTAGTTTGATCCTCTGTCTTCAAATATAATTGGGTTTACAGAAGTAGTGATAAAACCAAAATTTTAAGCTATCATACAGCTTCTCTGCAAACGGAAACACTAGTTTGAGCAATAGTTACATGCATTTGACTAGCAGCTGCCTCAAGTCAAAGGCTGTCCATAGCCTCCTCTTTCCAGCCACCCTGTGTTTTGGTTTTTGTATTCTCTCTATTTAGAAGAGGATACTCATTAAAAGTAAATATCTACAACAGCATTTGATACACATGCTGCTTAAAATATGGTGAAAAGCCTCTGGTTTTGAAGGTCAGTACACTTAAGTCAAGGAAAAAAGTATCACACAACTGAAGACAACACCATCTTGTAGTTCCATCTTATCACAGCTGTCATTATGCAGTAGCATTTTTAGCCTCAGTCTAATGCTCAGCCTAATGCAACACACCATAATTTATTACTTACCTTAGAAGCTGCAAAAAATTACATTAATTAAAATCTACATCGTTAAACTTGGATTTCACAACACTTGGACTAAAAGTGTACAATCCCTCAGAATCCAAAATACTGACATAAATATTGCTGTTCCCAAGCCAAAGATCTAACCAAAGCATAGTCCTAGAACCCTCAACACACACAACTCCACACAAACCTAAGCAAGTTGCACTTGTGACAACAAAAAGAAACTATTTTGCCAACATTAAAAAGACTACATCAAGTTCGTGCCATGTATATTCTCCGTATGCCCCCAAGTGGAATCAAGTAGTTACTGCTACGTAAAGTGGAAACGAATTCCTACCACTCCGTTTACGGAAAGCAGCTGGTCTCCACGTTTCAGGCCTCCGTGCCTATCAGCTATACCGCCGGGGATAATACGAGAGATATAGATTGGAGAATTTTGTTCTTTGCCTCCCATAATATTGAATCCAAGACCTTCCTCGGTTTTGGGTAGTTCAACCACTCTGGGATGGGAATGGCCTTCACTAGCAGCAAACGCAGCTACGGTGGCCTGTAAGAAACAGTATTTTTCTATTTATAAGAAATTAAATATAGCTTTCTTAGCTAGACACAATGACCAGACTGGAAAAGTATTTTTATCTCGAAGTACCAAAATGTGAAGACAAATGAAATTAATTCTCTAGGTACCAGGTAATGGTATCTAGGGAACAGACAGTAGCTTGAAAAATTCAGAACTCCAAGAATAAGATTAAAATAGAACAATCTTAAAAATACCTAGTCTTTGGTTACAGCTTTTAATAACCTGCTAAGCTTATCCATTTTATCAGACATCTAGATAATATCCTACTGAACTTTAAATAATAATCTTCTTCTGAAGTAACAAATTACTATTTGTTTATACAAGTGAACAGTTTGGCTTTTACCTTCGCTGTTGCATTAGCTCTAACTTCTGGGCTACTGCTGATATCCACAGTTTCATATACGTGTTCATACACCTACAGAGACAAAACAGTTAAAAGCATGGGGGAAAGAGGTATTTTTCTGCTTAGATAATCTAACAAAATATCAGGTATAACAAGAAAATGTGCAACTTAAGAAGTACACACCTGGAGTAAGAAGTTTCTCCCCAGTTCACTACAAGGTGTCAAGTGACAATCTGCCATACTACAAAGAAACAACTCTCTTGATACCTTTATTGCTCGGTTAACCCATGCAGATCTACGTCTCAGCCTCAAGGAAGGAAACATAGGCAATTGGTACTTTGTCCATTCTTACATTCTAAGAGGGTAACAGCCTGCTATCTGCCAGTAAGGACAGACTCTCAAAATAACCTCTAAAATGTTATTTGCTCCTGAGCTATTAATACACCTATGCTATCCGCAATTATTGTTATTTTCTTCTGAACTTTTAAAAGTAGGTCTTATTCTATGAAATGGTGTAAATCAAATTCAGCCCTTAGAGCAAAATCGGATTACTGCACTGGGCACAAAAAGGAAAAAGTAAAACATACTAGGTTTCAACTAAAGGTAACTGCTTATGTCAGGTTAACTTACCTCCCTCACAGCATTACAGAATTCACTTTGAAGGACCCTTTGCAATGCTTGTAGCTTTTGTGGTGGCACTTCTCCACTTCTCTGTAATTTTTCCAGCAGCTCAATTGCTCTGCAGATGTCTACAGAAAAATAAAAGCACCAGCAATGAGGAACATCTGAGGAAATTACAGGTTTGTTTTTTCTTTCTCTCTTCATTTAATGGAGCAGTCTGTGTGTGTGCACATCTTCACACATAGCTTTAAGGTGTATACCTTTGATTTCTCCCATAAAACTATATATCTACAAAATGGTACAATAAAACACTCTACTTTCAGACTATTTTTAAGTCAACCACAGCATCCAACACGATAAAATATCTGGAGTTATCACTGCCAATCTGATTTTTCCTTGAAGTTTAAATCAGACTGAAATATTTAATTGATATATACACTATCAGCATCTCTTATGCGTACCTCATAATTTATCTAACATTTTGTTAAAACAAGCAAACCAGCTAAAATATTGTCAAATACACTAACATTCCTTTTATATATATATGAAATAATATTTTTAGTTCAACAAGACTACATTCAATACTTTCCCTACAACAGGGCTGAGAATTATGTGGTCTATTACCCTCCAGTGCTTAGAAAAAAACAATCAAGCTCTTTTTCATATTCTCAGTTGAGAATATCTCTATTTTAGAACCCTCAATCCCAAACCTCTTTGTTCCAGTTCCTCAAAACCTGTTCCTAAGAATTCATAATGTCCATATTCTTATAAATGTAAATACTGCTTTGTGAAACTGAACTCCGTGTAAAAGGTTTGATTCCAGACCCTTATGACTCAAGAGGAAAATTAAATGCCACGTGACATGCTCCTGGCAGCTTTAGAAGAGTACAAGACATTCATACCCCTCACTTGTATTTCCATTAGTGATGATTCTGAATCATGCAAGTCCTTGAACAGAAGTAGAACATTCTCTCAGAAAAGCAGATAGGAAGAATTAGTTTCATTAGCACACAGGCAAAGCAGCAGTGATTAATCTATTATATAAATACGGCACAGATTATTTTAGAAAAGGATGGAGTCTGGGTCATCCCAAATCCATTACTTCCTTCTTTTCTGTAATTAACCTTTAGGCAATCATTTTTCATGTAAACGCACTCAATGGCACCACGTCAGCATAGAAAACGTGCAATAGCCACGAGCTTCTAAAAGGCCAAGTTTAAGAAAAGAGAATTTACATAACAAGATGAAAATACAGTGGGGTGTATGTTCTGAAACAGAGGTCAAGTGCACCAAGAGACAACTCACACTTGGCTCTGTCCACTTTGTGAGTTATCAGACACACCTGCAGGTGGCACAGTCAATGAAACAAGGTACAGCTTAACCTCTCAGGCTGGCCATCCACAGACTGGAAATGAGTCCTTCATGGAAGAACATCCAAGTATTATCATTACAGCCATAAGACACAAATTATTTCAGATGAGAGTTAAAATTTCTATGTACCATGAGAATTTGGTGTTTTCTGGCAAGCATTTCCAGGCTTTACAAGCATCAGTTACGTGAAGCAAAGAAGTATCAAACCTTAAATTTCAGCTATTACTAATCTCAAGTCCCCACTTCAAGTGGCATGCCTATTTACTATTTGTACAATTACAAATTGCAAAAAAACTTCTGAAGCCTTTAACTTCCTAACACACATTTTGTATTTCAATTCACAAACAAAATAGTTGGTGAAATTAAAGAAATTCTAGATGTGATTGTTGATTACTTTTCCAGTGATGAAAAATCCCCAACATTCTTAGTAACCCTTGTGTTCAGCAGCAGCAGTGCAAGTTATCTATAGTTACTAAGTCTCGCACTGAACAGCTTGAAGTAGAATGATCAACAAATGGCAATAGCAGCACTTCCAATCCTGCAACACTCCATATACTCACGAAAAAAAGTCTAGAAAGTATGTAAATTACAATACAGCTATCATGTAAATACTTGCAGATGTTTGCAGACAAATGACTGTTTCATGCACAGGAAGAGCACAGTTATACATAGCTGTGCCCTAATCTGGGGCCCATGAAGCCTGTTAAGCTGTAAAATGCATGAACTTGTTAGGTAACAATTTGATCAGGATACTGCAAGAAATCTTAGAGGATGACAGCAACCCAGTAATCCAAAGAGCAGCTGCAGAAATGAAGGCTCCAGAAACAGTTTTGCCAATTTCTTCTCTTTTTCTGACCTTCATGTTTCATCAATAAACTAGATATATTTCCTACCTGGATCTCCTAAGAGATGAAAAGTTTTAATTACATAGCACTTTATACCCTAAGGTAAAATTGTCTAGTTTGGAAACCAGTTGTGTCTTTCCTGAAGTATAGACTAGGAGCATAGAATCAGCTTGTCAAAAAGTGACTGGGATACACTGAAATGGATTAATTTTAGATTAAAATAAAGCAGGAAATGCAGTTGAATAAGAAAAGGCTTCCAGACCAAAGAACCAAGCTGCTGCTGGTAAAAACCCAAAGCAGACTAATGAAGCACGTAAGTCAGATCCCCTTTACCACACTGTACCTCTGGCTCAGGTAGACAGAGGGAATAAATCCCATTACCAGCACACTTCCCCCCCACCCCAAGAGTTGTTTTGTTTTACTCTGTTGACAGGACCCCATTATATGAGCCTGAAAGTGAAATGAGTGTAACTTTCTCTCACTGAACTGCATTTGGTACTATTAGCCAGAAGCTGAAGATCCAATCTCTCCCAGCAATACTGCTCTGGAAAGGAACTAGTTTGGCTGTGAACAAGTGGCAAAACACACCTTGCATTTTCAAGAAATATCTTGGCTTCCTCCTGAACTACTGCTTGTGATATGATCAGCTGAAAGCTGTCTTCCTCACAATAATATCATTACAGTTTAGCCAACTGTTCCGCACCAGAGGCTGAAATGGAACACTACAGAATTGTCAGTGATGTATTTCCACAAGGATCAATGTAGAAATAACTCCAGAAGTAGGTGATTAAAAAAACCCCATAAAACTCACTGCAAAACTGAGTCCACACATAACTAAAAAATGGATTTCCTTTTAACCTTTTAATCCTTTTTATACCAGTTGCCTGCTCTTCACAAATCATTTTTTGTGCTCACAGCAAAGTCCTGAAAAAGATACATTTAAACTAAAAAAATGTGGGAGAAAAAGACAGCAAGATGCCACCACTCCAAGCATATGTGTGAACAAAACACAGAAAGAGAAATGCAGCATCCTCATAGATACTCCTGATTAACCACCTCCACTGCTTATGTTCAAATAGTCTGGATTCCCAAACTGTATGTAGAGTTATCACACATCACCACCAGACCATACAGATAACTTTGGAACGTTAAAGTTCTTTCATCCCTGCCCTCCAGTGAAACTGGGTGGTGGTGTTTGCAATGCAGCTTGGAGGAGAGAACAGACGGGGAGAATTTTCAATTGCCCTGATGGTAAGCATATGGTAACCATTTTAAATCAGCTCTTTTTCCACACTATTCTCTCCTGTCTTATGCTGTATGCCAACAACACTAGTGATGTTCACTTTCTATTCTCTCCTTTCTTAAGCTATATGCCAACAACAGTACTGATGTTCATTTTCAAGCTGCTGTTGATTCATCATCAGGTTATCTGCAGTCAGCCCCACACAATTAACAGAAGTTATTTATTTCTGTAAATAAGGCTCTGGCTTTTGTGTGTCTATTATACCGTGCTCCCTTTTTCTTTTCTTAAAAAGGTCAATATGCCAGAAGACTAAATAGCTCCTTTGTTATACTGATCCCTAAGTAACCCTGCAGATTTGTTTACTTTCATGGATAGTACATAGTAGCAGGGTAATGAGGTGGAGAAGGATGCTGCCTGAGGTTTAAATCCACAGACCTACCAAGTGAAACTAATCCACTGCCAAAGCAGCTGCCCTAATTAACAAGCTTTGGAGTAGGGAGGGTAGGTGTGCTGTGGAGTGGGAATCAAAGTCCTTATGTAAGTCACTATTTACAGACCTTCTCTCACACAAGTGATTCACTCGCAGAATGGGAAAGAGGGTCAAGCAAACAGAAAAAATTACTTTTGTGGTAACGAACATGTGCTAGTACCAAACATGGGTATGTACAGCATGTTATACATCCATGAAAAAAAGCAACTAGCACTGCAAGAAAAGGTGGTGGTTCCAATGGAAATAGCAGCAGGAAAACAGTCAGCTCATCCAATCATCTACACTCCATTTAATTACTTTCTTTCTCAAAAACAGGATTTCTCATTCTCAGTATTGTTTTCCTATTTAAATTCCACTTCCCGCTCCCTACTTTCCTACATATGCATTCACAAGCCCATCATATATATATTGTTATGCAAGCATACGTTCACTGAGCTACTGAGGACCTTGCACAGTTCTAAAGAACCATTCTGAAGGAAGTTTATCCGTTTCTTGAAAGCGCTGGATACAAGACACAAACGTATTACAGAAAAAATACCTAACTAGGGTCTATATTTTATCCATTTCCCTACTGATTTTAGCACACACTGTACGGTAGTAACAACACAAATTTAGGCTAGAAACTGACAAATCGGGGTGAAACCATAAACGTGAGAGTGCAACGAACAAGTGTACAGGGAGCCCTGAATGCATCAGCTTTCTTCTGTAAAAGTAATTATTATTGCTAAGACAGAGCCTAACAGCTCGAACTTAAAGCTAGGAATTCAGCTGAGTTCAAAAGCCAGCCTTCCGAGGAGAGAAGCAGAAACAAGAAGCTAACAGTAACGCTGGCACTAGCAGATGCGCACTAGCTGACACACGCACAGGTCTGTGGCCTGTGCACCCATGGAAACCCAGACGCGCACTGAAACGCGAGAAAACTCTGCGTGAAGAAAAGCCAAAGCAGCAAGTCCAGCCAACATGCAGCGAGAGCCAGAAGCAATGGAAAACACTTCCTAATCAGGCTCCTCTGGGGCAGGGGGGCTTCTCGGAGCCCCGCAGAGGCAGCGGCGCTGCCCGTTCTTGGCTTCCCCGCGGCCCGGCCTCAAGACGATCAGGAGGAAGATAGGCAAAACCGTCCCATGGGCTCGGGCCAGCCCCTCGGCAAGGCGCCGCGGAGCCGGGCTGGAGCAGGAGCCCTACGGCCGCAGCTCGCCCGCGGCAGTGAGCGGTCACAGAGCAGAGAGAAGAACCTGCTCCAGCCGCCGCAGTAACGCTCACCTCGCTCCAACCGCACCGGCTCGCTCAGCGCCGCCATCTTCTCCTCGCTGAACCCGAACGGGAAGTGACGCAGCGCTGCCGGAAATGGCGGCTGGATGGGGGGCGGGGCTGGTGTTGACAGGCGGGAGGTGCTGGCGGAGGTCGCGACAGGCGGTTCTGTCGCGATCGGAGGGAGCGGCGTTCGCGTGACGGCGGTGGGAACCGGTGCGAGGCTTGGTTCTCCCCCGCTGGTGTAGCAGGACGTGAGTCCTGTGGGCTCAGCCGAAATGGTGTCAAAACCAGTGTAAAATGCCTTCTGTATGGGGCATTTTTCCCACCTCTTAACGCGCCTGAAGACTTCTCACACGCTAAAAACGCCGCTGAGGGGGTGCCTGGCTTTCTGCTCACCTTGGGTGCACCTGGAGATGCCCTGGCAGTGCTCAAAGCCAGGTTGGACGGGGCTTGGAGCAGCCTGGTCTAGTGGAAGGTGTCCCTGCCCATGGCAGGGGTTGGAACTGGATGAGTTCTAAGGCCCTTTCTAACCCAAACCAGCCTGGGATTGTATGGAATGTTCTGCCTATGGGAAATGTATTTTATGGTGCTTGTTTGGCATCAGCTTAATGTATGTGTGGAACTAATGTATTGCATTTACTTTCTGTATTAAATTGATGTATGTACAAGTATGATTTAGATCAGCTATTAAGAGGTTCTTCCCTGTGAGGGTGCTGAGGCACTGGCACAGGTTGCCCAGAGAAGCTGTGGCTGCCCCATCCCTGGCAGTGTTCAAGGCCA
>JBCJKH010046122.1:12303-27443 GCA_039877255.1 Loriculus beryllinus | reverse complement strand
ACTTGTTCCAACAGTTCCATGTCCTTTTTATGTTGAGGACACCAGAACTGCACACAACACTCCAGGTGAGGTCTCACAAGAGCAGAGTAGAGGGGCAGGATCACCCCCTGTGACCTGCCAAAAATCAGTAGATGAACTGATCTGGAACCCTGAATGGATCTCAGGCTTAAAAACATCCCTAAGATTGTGTTAGCAAATACACAAAACCCACTGAATTTATATCTACAACCCCTGATAAGATCCAGGTTTTATTCCCTCTACTTAGGTGCTGTGAGTTTTATGATGACAAACCTTAACATAAGAATAAAATAAAATCAAATAAAATACAAGAAAACCATCTCTCAGTTATGCAGGGAGGACTCTAAGTAGCTTTCATCTCTTTCCTGTGCTCTTAGTAATTTATGGTGGTTCAAAATGAGTACAGCCAGCTCCCATCCTCTGGAGTGCAAACACACCGCCTCTTCTCCACACCCTGTCATTTCTGTTTACCAAGAAATAGAAGAGGATTTTGCACTGAACTACTCTAGAAAAACACCAGAGAGAGCACTAAAATTTGAGGCCAGCTAAGCTTGTCCAATTGCTGCTAGTTTTCCTCCCCAGCTCAAAGAGCTGCATCATTAAAAATAATGCATGCTATTAAAGGACAGCATAGATTTTGGAGCACAAAGGGTTTTTAAATGACAGCATTCGGCTGGAGACGATACATTTTGAGACTCATTCAGTTTTTCTCATTTTATAATATAACCTAGTCACAACCAGACCAATGAACCATCTTGCCAAATTGGCAAGAATGTTTCAATTGAGACACATTTTATTTATCCATTGAGTCTTCCTCTGTTTTCCAGGTGGGAATCTCATGAAGACAAAAGCCTGCTTCCTATTTATGTTATGCTTGTCAGAAAGTGCTTAGGAAGCTCACAGGGACTCCAGTGGAGTGGATGTGAGAAGTCATGCTTTTCTGCAGATGGCTTGCAGTGCCCAAAGAGACCTCTCTCAAAAGCATTTCTCCTCCCGAGGAAAACTCCTCAGAAGAAGTTTTTCATTAAAAAGATTTTAGTAACACTCAGTAGCATTGTGCTTTGGATTATAGTGTAGATGCCTTGAAGCTATGGAGAGTCTAGCTTAAAAGAAAAAAGGGAAAGGCAAGTTAGCTGGCAGAGCGAAGAAATTTTAATATTAGGCAGAATCAGGATGGGGAGATTTATGGTTTTATCTTTGTTCCCATAAGGAAAATCCACTCTTTTTAAAGTGAGCACTTACTTTTATCGTTGAAACTCACCACACTTTAAGACTTAGAGAATCATCTAACACCTAGTCAAATGTCCCATCTCTGCAGGCATACCAATCCTCAGACTCACCATAAACAGGTTACTGTATGTCATTCTATGATGACCTTGGGGTGAAAGTGTATTCCTATGCATCAACAACACAAGTATATTATGGGGTGGGTGATGGGTAAATCTGACAGGAATAAGTGTCCAAGTGTCTAAGTGGAATAAAGTGGCTGGGATTTACCAACTCCCTGGCATGTGGTAAGGCAGTATGCAGCCTGACTCAGCTTCAGAATACTCAGTGGTACGCTTTATCTTGGTTTCTGTCCTCCTGTTCCCAAAACAGCTGGAGCAAATCCCTTCTGCTCTGAGAACTGTGAACAGCACCCTATCAAAGGCCAAAGTCCAAGGTACAATTCCTCACTTATAAAATGTGCTGGTAGCTGAGAACCACAAGAAGTCCTAGTCCAAGGACTCACAAGTCCAGGCAGTAGTATGCAGATTTCTATAGCTATAATTTTTATTCAAGGTTACAGAAGATGTTTCAAACATCAAGAGAAGGATTCAGAGTTTGTGGTGCTTCGAGTGTAAAGGATTTCCTAGAAGAGGAAAAACTAGAAAAACCAGACCCTGTCTCTGGCACTCCAGCAAGAGTCTGATATGTTCAGAAGTGAATGCAAAGGAGCAGGCTTGGTCGGAAAAATTGGTATTTAATTTAAATAAAACCAAACAAAAAGGGCTTGGCACTTAATTTCATTTACATCAAGATGAAACCAAGATGCTTAAAATTTTTAATGATAAGCCAGAATGAGAGAAAGAGGCTCCAGAATACCTAGGAATTTTGTGGCTAGGAAGCTCCCTAGGAGATGGGGGACAAGCAGGGATTCAAACCCATGTGTGTTACATCTAAGGTCATCAAACCAGTCATGGGGCTAGAGTATTTTCTAAGGCTTTTCTAGCATCCATTGCCTTTTTGCAATCTGTCCCTATTCCTTTAAATGCTTGGTTTTGTTGCACTGCAGATTGTAACCAATTACAAGAATCACAGATTTTTTTTCCTGTTTGTTGAAAATAACTGCAATCTTTGGCTCAATGTACCTTGATATATGTATGCAAAATTAAATAGATCCATTCAAAGAAAGAAGTAAGGATATCATTAGTTACAGAATTGTATAAATGCCTGTAGCCCCACCTATTTCCAGTTAAAAATTACAGTCATAAGCTACCTCTTCCCATGTGAATAAAGTAATCGTAAGGATATTGCCTGTTCTGTAGCTGCTCCATCGTTTCCCCTCTTTCACATGCCTCTTGTTTTGACTAGAAGTTCTTTCTTGAGCCCAGCAACTTAGTGGTAAACATTTCTAAGGAGCCTACTCCAAATTTGATCAATAACACACTTGATCAATCAGCTTCCAAGCTGTAAAACATCACCACTTCAGAAAAAGCCAGTAAGTATTTATGTTCTTTTTCTTATTTACATAAAGTTGATCTACCATTTCTGGCTAGACCCAAGATAACACACCTATCCAAGCGTTTTCCACACTATTTTTCATTTAAAGGAAAAATACATTTGGTAAGCCAGTGAGTTAAAACAGACCAGCTGCATGCAAAGGTACAAAACCAAAACAGATCCACTGCCACTGATGCAAAGGAGAGAGAGTTCAGTTCTGTATAAGGCACTGCTAGAAGGCCGATGGATCAAATTGAGACAAAAGACCAAGGCATTCTGAGGAAGTGTCAGGTGTTTATTGCTATGGGCTTAAAAAACTGGAGTGATTTCTTACAGCTAGGGAAGGAGCAGCCTGCTGAGCTTGCTGAGAAAGCTCAGCAAGAAGAGCCCTCTTCCCTCCTGCCACGTATCGCATGCTTGGGCAGGGGAGGCGATGACCCATTGCTTGGTTTGGTATCACTTCTCATTGCTGTGTATGCAGTAGTGCATTTGTGGGCGTGCAGCACAATTGTATTCTCTGCATTTCTGTTGACAACAGTTCTTTAAGGGCGTGCTTTCCCAGGTCTTTGAAAGCTGGGTGTGGTAGACATGGAGTTGTATTGCTCATGGGTTCAGGTGAGGTGTGATGTGAACTCACACATGGGTGTTTCCCAGCATCAGGGCACCCAAAATCCAGACCTGCAAAGCAAGGGCACCTTTTGACTCAGTTCATCATGTTTGAAGAGTCTGGAAATGCTGCTCGTGTTAGGAGGCTGTGTTTAGTTTTCAGAGCAGGGTTTTGTAATCCAGTTGCATTTAGAGTAACAGTTCAAGTCCCTCATATGCCTTTGTGTATTCAAATGGACATTTCATGGCTGTTTTTTCTGCACATGCCATTTCACACTGAGCACAGCCAGGTGCGATATCTTGCTCAGCCCAGAGCCTGGCTGTGTGAGGTTGAAGAAATCTGTACTAAAACTGTCTATAACTTATTTCTATAAGCCTTTGTGGTGCTTTTCTCCACCTGAGCTTGACAGTCAGCTAGTCTGACACTTCTAGTTTCTCAAAATATGCTTTTTCCCCCTCACAAGACTCTGCTACCTGGCTTCTGTGTGGCAACCAAGATCCCTTTCGTTTTTAGTATCTATAACATTATGCTATTCCAAAACCACAGGTAAGAGATGTTAGCTAAAACTCTATTTCTGTCCACAGTAGTAAAAGTCAAGATTTAGTGATGCATATTTATGTAACAAAATGGATTCTGAAGTAACTTTGGCTGCTGTACTTTTGAAGCAACAGCTTAACAGAAGTTCTTGAAGCACAACTTAATTTCCACATACCTTTAGCATTTCATGTTTCCTGATGAGGACAGCTGAGAATATCCCCTTGTTCATGCCTGAATATATTAGTATTTCAGAAGGAAATACAAAAAAAATAACATATATAGCTGAAGGGGTACTAAAGATTGTGTTTAAATGCCTGAGCTGAGCTGAAAATTAGCAATAAAATAGCCATTATCAGGTTTAAAAAACCAGGTCATTTCCACATTGGTGGAAATTGGAGTGATGCTAATTTTACTAAATGAAAGACATATGTAGTGCAGTAAATAAAGTAAATTGAGAAAATAATCAGGACTTGCTGGACAGCTGCATTCCTAGTTCTGTTTTAAGATAAACTTTTCTAGTCTTTCCATGTTACCTTTCCCGCGTGAGTAACAAGACCCCACTGAGATGATTTAGCTATTTTGGCTTTGAGGAGCTTCTCTTTTCCTGCTTTCCTACCGTGGGCCAAAGCACAGCTGTGGTGACAGATGCCTGTACCTGCATGTGTCAGGCGAGGGCTCTCACATGCTTCCAAAGCGTACTTGATGTGGCATCCCCAAAGAGTCTGAAATCCTTGTTTGTCTTGTCCTGCATTGCTTAATATCCAGTGACTAAGCACCATTCGCTGCCACCCACTGGCATGTTTTCTCTGTTATTTTTTACATTGTGAAACCAGCAGTAATTTCATTTTCCAAGGTGAGGAATGAGCCTGCCCCACATTGTTATCCAGAAGGATCTTATCAGGGAATTCTCAGAGCCCCAGGAAAATCTAGTTCTCATACCTGACATTTTAATAAAGGCTCTGTTTGAGGAAAAGATGGTTCTGCTCCTGCACTCTGTTTGCCTAAGCTCTTGCTGGCCTCCAGCAGCTGTGCACCATCTTCATAGCAATAAAAACCCAGCAGAAATACTTGCCAGTGGAGGGGAGCACACCAGTTACATAGGAGAGCTGCAGAAACCATCCCAGCTATGCACATAGCGCAAGTAACACTGATGCAAGCAATCATCCAGGATCCAGGAAATCGAGGTAATTGGAGGAAAAGCACTAAGGAATAGTTACTGGGCGAGCAACGAGCAGATGCTTGACAAAAGGCACTAAACAAGCTATGGAGCTGTGCCTGAGTGGCCTAAGAACCTCTCTGGGGCCAGACAGACAAGGCAGCTGCTGGGATATTCGTGCTCTGTGGGATGAAGAGAACCAGATGATACACCCTCAGCGCCGTGCCTCGACAGCCCCGTGCTTCCACACTGCCTGAGTACAGTCTGAATAGTCATTAACACGAAGCAGGCATCCATCTTGTACTGGCAAAGAGACAGACTACTCTGATTTATGGCCGTGTAGGACATGGCCATACTAACTCTGAGTTTAAAATAAGCAGATTGAATTGCTTAAAAGGAAGAAGCATAAACACTTTTTTGGATTTTTCTGAGGTGGTTAAGGTTTTTAGCTTGGAAGTTGTCTCTGTTTATTTTTCCTTTCGTGATCCACCAACCAAAGGCTTCACCTGTATTCTGTGCAAGGCACAGCCGTAGGATTTGCACCGCAGAGGTTGTTTCATGGAGAGCATTGATACAGCGTAAAATTAATGCCATTTAACCAGAAGCAACAAGCTTCTTCCAATGCCAAATGTGCCATGCAAGTGGCTGGAAAGGGGAGATTGTCTATGAAAGTAAGTCTATAAGCAGAGTGACATACCTCCTACATGGCCACAGGTCACAGCATGCCTGCCTCAGCCCTGGAAGCAGACCGTGTGTCATTTCTGAGCTCAGAGTGGCAGAAAACACTTAAACTCTAAAATCTGTGGGAATTTGGCCTGAAGGAAGCAGGAAGCTAGCGGAGCAGGTGGTTGTGGTGAAGGGCTACTTCCCTGGGACACGAGCACAGAACAAACCTTTCTTGCTATGGTAACCATGGACCTAAGACAGCAAACCACAGACACTAGGAAAATGATGGCTATTTCTCATGTGATGCAAATGAGTTAATTAATTCCTATTAAATTAACTGTCCAGGCCCTGCTTTTGGCAGCCACTGGTCATCTCTCAGAAGCAGAAATCAGTTTCCTCACAGACAGGTTTAGGGGAACTACTGGAGAAACAGCAGTAGCACCTAAACCACAGGGCAACAGACTTTGGGTACTAAAAATATTAAAAGCAAGTATGTTCAGAGGAAGCACCTTTAGGTTTTGCTCATGGGTGTGAAAACTTTAATATCACCTTTTGAGAAGATCATCATAGCTGAAACTGATGTTACTGCCATTGGAAAATGACCTCTCTGCAAAGAATGATTCCTAGAAACAAAGATACATCCACGTACAAATTATACACCCATTATAAGCACTTCCATGACTACAGACACACTTTCTAAGAATTTGAGCAGCTAGCAGAACAAAATCCAGAGCTGCATTCAACATACCAGCCTGAGAAAAGGCAACAGATTAAGATGTTTTGGCACAGTAAGGAACATCACTGAGACATTATATACATGGTTATGATACAGGACGAGTGAAACAGGAGAACCCATATCCAAAGAGGAAAACAAATGGTCTCTAGAACAAAATAGGAATGTATTTCTTCACAAACCCCTAAGACAATCCTTACCAGAAGATATAATGATAAATACTGCATATATCAAGAGTATTGCCTTTCTTATGTAATAAGAAGGATGCACGGCAGTAATAAATATAACAGATGAAATAACTCAGACCAAATCCATTTGATCTGCTGAAGGATTCACCACCATCACATGACGTGTAACAAGATGTTTTGGGAAGGAATTCCAGGCCTGTGTGACATGGGGCCAAGGGGCTTGATTAATTTAGTCCAAGCTCTTCTCATATGTGTTTGAAATTTTGTATAATTTAAATGTTGCACGCTAGATTTTGTTACTGTGACTACAAGGAGGGTAAATTGTAGATATAGAACAGTTGCTTGAGCCAAAGATATCATGATTAGTGGAGAGATCCTTGGCTTTAGTGATTTATCGAGAACTGCCACACGATTTACTCATCCTAAGCAACAGTTAGAAGAGCTTGTTTCACTCCTCTTAGCCAGACTGAGGGAGACATGAGAGGGGCTGAGATGGGACATGAAAAATACCCATAAACCAAAGAAAAACCCATAACAACAAGAAATATAATCAGAGTATGAATGAAGTTAGACAAAAAATGAAGGGAAAAAGAGAAAAGGTTTCTAGCCCAAACAGAGGAACAAGGATGTGAGAAATGGGAATGGGAGCAGAAAATCCTTTTTATTTTAAGAAGCAGCCCAGTGGATGGATGGATGCAGCTCTGGTCTCAGGCAGCTATAACAGAACTGGGGGACACAAAGTCAAAAAGGAGTAGCAAGCATGACCGCATACTAAAAACTTAACCTAGGAGGAACAAACTGGTAAACTACACCTCTTCTGTCTGGAGAGGATAACTCAGGAAGTAAGCCAGAGGCCCCAAGTCATGGGGGCAGGGAGCAGAACAGGATCAAGCATTTGAACACATCTTCCACTACAAGCACTGGGAAGTGTTGGAGGGATCTAGGAGGAGCCGTAGCTGAAACAGGCACGTGGACATGGCCCTTCACAGAATGTCCCCAGCGCTCCCTGCCCAAGGATGCAACCAATGTCTGCTAGGCCAACAGGAGGCACAGGACATATCAGATAAAGAAGTTCCCTCATCTGCAAAAAGTCTTTTTCAGGGAAACCATTAGGGGAAGGGCGATATTTACTTGCTCTGTTCTTATTTCTCCATAGGCTGCTCATGCCATTGCTGGAAATGGGCCATTGGGCTGCAGGGACTTTCAGCCTGGATGCCCTTATGTTCCCTTCCCACTTTATTCATAAGATCATGGAGGATGAATCCAAAGCAGTTTCTGGAATAAAGAAAGATGGATGGAGAAAACATGGAAATATTTGTTTTCCTTGGAGAGCAGCCATATGTAAATAGTATAATTAGGTCTGGAAATGAGGAGTGTGACTTAGCTATGCTCCCAACCACCTTCTCCTCAGTTCAGTCTTTGACACCTTTCCAGGGAAACAGCCTGAAGTCATGGGAAATTTTGTGATTCTTCACCTTCTGCAGAGAATCACTGACAGCAGTTAGCCTGGTTTGAGTGCACTTCAGATTCTCTTGAAATAGTTTATTTGTAATTAACTTTTTTTGGCAGGGAATGAGAACAGATCTGTTGACAGAAGTGGTCGGAAGGCTTTTATATTTTCAGGCTGGATTGGAAAACCTCAGAGAAATACTGGGTAAAAACTGAACTCCTGACAGTAACTGCATGCTCTAGGCAAGATGTAGATCACTGCAATACAGTAAACACGATGGTAGACAACACAAGAAAGAGAAGACAGGATCTGGATGTTTTTTCCTTATACCTTTCCTCGAACTCATAATTAAAAATGACTGCATCGTTCTACAAAGAGAAAATGTTGTATCATCTACCTTATTTCTTTACCCCAAACTTATTAAAAGTTCATAAAAATCTGGCACAAGGAACAGGTCATGGGAGTATAGCATTCTCAACTTCATCACTTCCTACCCAATATATAGGGTAGGCTGTTCCCCAGTATTCAAAACTAACACTATAAATAATTCCAGTGATGTGTTACTAAGAATGGTAAGAATTTAATTGCTTTCCAGCAGTTTCAGATTACATTTCACCCTGCGCCACATCTGCACTCTACAGATGTTGAAGCCCAGAGCTCTCTTCCAGCAGCTAAGTTTGGCAGCATTTGCTAAACAGTTGGGGTGTTAAAACTCAGAACTCATGCTTGTAAGAGCCTGGTACTAGAGGGGAATGATATCTTTCCTGTTGAGCAATGATATATGTAACAGTAATCACAGTGTTTTTTCATAAACCTATTTATAAGGATAAAAACCTACTTCTGGCACCTATTTTCATGCTAGGGCTGCTTGCTGCTACATTAAAATCTATGAATAGTCCACTACTAGGAGTGTCAGGTTTTATTAGTTGAGGGGAGGGAAAGGAATGGGTCTAGTGTTGTTCTTGCAGTCCTTCTCAAGCATATCTCCATGGTATAGTTCTCATAACCAAGTGGGGATTTGGCTCGACAGTTAATTTGCTTTGTTTCACATGACTTTGAAGAATTTCCTCTATTTTTACAAGGGTAGCTGAGCACCTAAGATGTATGAGAACTGCTAGGAAGCTGAGAGACAAGTAGGACTGGCAAGATTAGTGCTGAGGATTTAATTAATTGTTTGAGTAGTTTTTGATGGCATATTCAGCTGCATAACTCGCTACCATTGTTTTGAAATAAATTAAAACATTTGTAGAATTATCTGTCTTACCAACACTTCTGTATTGACATGGCTCTCTGCTCTAGCCATTACGACTTTCTCCTGGGAGAAGGCTAGCTTGATAGCTTGCTAGTTTGAGTTAAGTGACTTAAATGATAAGTGGCATTTTTGTTCTCATTACACTAAGAAAAGTCAATCAATATAAAGCACATCAATGCACTAATGTAAAAGCAGAAACCAAAGAAAACTGATATTAAATGGAAATTTAGAATCCATTATATTGAACACTACAACTCAATTTCCTGAACTAGAGTTGACAAACCACCAGTAAATGTCCACCAGGGAATAGTTCTGCGCTGATTATACTGACTAGATGATTTAATAGGTCTTTTACCTCCCTAATACCTATGAACATATGAAAATCAATGCAGCCCACTTAGTACTTTCCCTCTTTCACTCCAGATGCGTGATTTGAGCTACCTACAGGAAGCAATGCAAACGGAGAAGCCAGTTGTGTGTTACCTCTGGAGGTAGGGGTGAGGGGGAGGCAAGCCCCATACAGAAATCCTAGGCCAAAATTCTGAAGGATTCCACTTTGATGGCTGGTAAAACCCCTCCTCCCTTCCTGCTGAGGACCTTCAGACAAAGCCTTGCTCCAAGAGAGGAAGGTGCCAGTGTCCAGCTTTGGTACAATGTCCTGCAGAAGTGGGGGAAAAGAGGGAGCTTGTGCCCAGCACCCCTTGCTCTCCCACAGATGGTCTTAGGACATTGGTCCCTGCAAACCTGTGAAGAGAGGAGACGGACCAGGTACTAACTTGTCTCTGATTAGGGCTCTTCCTGTAAAAGCCTCAATAAAGCCTTACTGAGAAATATGCCAAACAGCCTGGCTGTATGGATTTATCCAGGTTGGTCTTCTCTTCACATCATCTCAAGGATTGTGGAAGGTTTGTGTCTCTGAGGAGTGGAAGCAGACACCTCTTCTGTATGGGCAAGGTTTTATTGTACTTTTAATTTCTGAGCTGTCATTTCATTTAGTTTCCAGTAGATGCTACTCTACTCTAGATGCTCGCTGGAGCCAGTAATTGCTCTTTTCCTGAACACCAGACCTTTACAGCTATGTTCCTTTGTGTATTTTCAGAATACTGGAAAACAGGATTTAGCCATCGAAAGTTGATCAACAGTGAGAAACGAGGGAAAAAGAAGGAGAAGAGCTGCAAAGCAGATCCCAAGCCATGCCTGCCCCTTGAAGCCCATGGTGAAAGGCTAGTACAGGACCTAATTCAATAGTTTTTAAGAAATTTTAGTAAACAGTGGCAAGAATATGTGAAATCATATTATACATCAGCAGAGCTGGTAAAAAAGCAAGCATGGGCATACGAGAAACCATAAAATCTTGTTATTCAGTAGTGAAATAAGGGAAAACAAAATAAAACATCCTTTCTGAAGCAATCTCCATGAATATAAACAGAAAAATTTGACCACAAATTGTTTCATGTTCTCATTTACAATATTCAATGTGCAAATGTCATTGACACAGCTTACTTTTTTTACCAGTTTTGATGTATTTCTCTGCTTTTCTCAAAAAAAAACATGGAGGAATATTTTTCATTAGTCATAGGTACCCTTGCAAACACTTTTGGGACAAAGGACATGATTTAACTAACTAAATACTAATTTCTCAGCCGTTTTAACCCACTCGGTGCTATGGACACAAAAGCCTGCCATTCACTAGAAAGTATGGGAAATATATTCTTACCCAAATTTGTTTTCATGCTATTTGTAGTTACGCTTTGTGTGCTGGAAGTCCTGGGAGGATAAAACCTGCTTCCAAGTGTCCACCTGAAAGGATGCTTAACTGCCACAGAGGTCCTGTCCTAATATCAAACCCTTGGTGGGCTAAAGGCCAACAGCACCTGCTTGTAGACATTCCCATTCAAACTCTTTGCCCTCTTCCCTGCCTCTGGGAAGTATGTGCCCTAAAACCCTTTCTCCTGCCCTGCTTTCAAGAAGAGACTGACTTATGCACAATGACTAATATAACAGGACTAGAAATTCTGTGAAATTACCTAAAACGTAAAAAAAAATAAAACAAAGAAGTGTTGCTTCAGACTATAATTAGTGAAACCTACTGTGAATATTAATGAATGGCACTGAGCAAAGTTTTACCAACATTGCATATTTCCATAGTGACTCATCTACAAAAGTCTTCACCTTTTTTTCCCCTGATACTTTCAGTAAATTTTAAAGTAGGTGTCAACATTAACTTAATCTTTTATTTAGCTAATAGGAAAAGGTTGCATTAGAGCTTTCCTGGAATAAATGGAAGTGTACTTTAAACCAAATGTGTAATGGCAATTCCTCGTTCAGCTGGGAACTGCACTAAATATGGCTTTGTCAAATCTTGAGCTTTTATCGCAAGTGTCACAATATCTGACCTTTTTCTTAAAGCTCTGGTTACCAGAATCATGTTGTTATGTGAAAATCCCATCTCTTATTAGGGGAATAAAGGTTTCCAGCCTTGATGGCTGCAGAGAAAATGTCAGTTCCAAAGGCTCCTAAAGCAAATGAGAAGTACCTGAGCATCTACTATTAAAAACCCCATAATGATAGAGTTTCAGCTATACACTCTTACATGAGCATTACAGACATGTCTATGAAAATGTGCTATTATACACAGAGTGGGGGAAAATGGTTCAGTCATCTCCCCTAGACCTGAGTATCCAACCTTTAGGATCCCTGCTTGAACCTGGGAATGCTCACCTCCACGTATCCAGGCCTTAACATCATTCAACTGTGCTGGGGAAGCCTGTGGAAGAGATTCAACTCTATTGAGCTAGGATTAATTTAACTGCAACACTCTTATTTGTGCATCAGATAACCTATTAATCCCAGCGTTTCAGGCTGCATCCTTGCTGGTAGACAATGGCTTCCCTCTTTACCACCACTTGCCACTGCTTTGCTGAGCCCTGGTCCTCCCCTACCCTATTCCTAAGTCCGTTTGCTTCTCGTTTGAACTTTAGCTGCCTGAAAGAGAATGTCAACAGCAATCTTGCAGAGGCAAGTTTTGCAAACAGGATACTGTTACTTTGCATAAAAGATAACCTTTGTTGAACATTTTGCATGGGGACCTTAATTCGGCATCAGGAGAAAGATGACTATAAAAGCATTCCAGAGCATTTGCATGTCAGAAAGTGAGTGTCACACTCATAGAATCACAGAATGGTTTGGATTGGAAGGGACCTTAAAGATCATCCAGTTCCACTAGCACAGGTTGCTCCAAGCCCTGTCCAACCTGGCCTTGAACACTGCCAGGGATGGGGCAGCCACAGCTTCTCTGGGCACCCTGCGCCAGAGCCTCAACACCCTCATTTATAGGAAAAAAAGAGAAAGCATCAGCTAACCACTTAAAAATACAGTTAAAACCTTACTTTCTACTGTCATATTGCACTTTATTGTTATTTTTTTCCTACTTAGGCTTTCCTTGCAGTATGGGTTACAAACACATCATCCTGCATGGTGCAGAAGTTACACCACAGAGTAGAGCTGCCCCAGCATGGGCTCTGTCATTACCTACTGGTCCTTCCCAGTGCCTCTTGCATCCCAAGGCTGCCTACTTCCCCGCTGATGGCCATGGGGACTTCAAATGAGTCGAACACAATGGGAATGCATCCTGCCAGTACGCCATGAGCTTCAGAACATTGAGGTTACTGTGCTCCAGCTGAGCTGTAGGCAGAGATGGATGGGTGCAGATCCCTGGGTACAGAGTGCTGGACTAGAAGCAAAGCGTGGATGGTTCTCGGGTGGTGCCACCCTTCTCCTACCTGAGAATAAATGCAATTTAAGATTCTGCAGGATAAACTGCTCAAACAGGGAAGAGCATGATGGTTTATTGATGATTTGTCACTTAGAGCTTTCCACAGGCACTGGTTGAGTCAGGAAAGAAGGAGGATGCCACAGTTGTGATCTTTTTCCCTTCCATGCAAATGGTAACCTAGGCAATATGCAAACGCATCTGCTTAAAGCAAAAGAGTTTCACTCCTCACCCGTTCCTGCTCAGGCACAAATATTGGCAGCAATTAGGGAGGTTCAGCAATACCATGCAAATACATACAGTGAGAGATGAGAAGCTCACAACTGCATATTTAAATAATATAAATTTAGTAGAGAAAAGGAATATATTTTAAAAATGCCAGCTAATCCATTAGGAAAAATAAACAAGCACTTGTTGTTTGTTCCATTTTCATGGAAATGTCTTCAGAACTGGAGAGATACTTATTCTACCTTCTGCAGTGTCTGTGCGAGATGGTAATTCACAGGTGATAAATGAGAAACCAAATGAGACTTTTCCAGAAAAATGGAAGAGATCAGAGTTATGCCTCAGGTAGTGTGTACTGTAATTGATGGCTTAATTATAGTCTATCTAAAACCCACTGGGTTGGGTTTTTTTGCTTTACAGATGGATGTGGCATAAACAACATCCTTTGTACAACTTCTCTGCCAGTGGTTTTAATTGATTGCTGCATTGATTAGGTGCATGCAGATGGCTGGGAGTTTCCTCTGAGAGGTTTTTGACATCTCATAGAGCTCTCGAAAGTGGCAGGCACTTGTGGCTTACACAAGTAACATTTCGGTTGTGACTCTATGCTACCACAATGGTTTCTTTCACCCTGAGCATACCTGTAGCTGAGATGGCTGCTATGTGATGCTGGCCAGTTTGGAAGAGATGGATGAGACCACTGCTCTGGTACCTCACATGTCCTGTTCCCAATTCAGGTATGTACTGGGCTGACCTCACTAATCAGCTCCAGAGCCAGGTAGGAAGAAACTGTAAAGCCAGCAGTACAGGTGCCTGGCACGTTGGGAACCCTATATTTGGGTTTCTGGGCCAGGCAGACTGCCAGATGCCTGAAGATGAGAAATGTCAAGGTGTTTGCAGCAGTAGCAGGACTACTTTTACGTTGAAAGCTCTGGTTTCTGCGCATACCTTGGACTGTCAGGAGCAGGGTGAATCGAATGCTGTTGCACAACTGTGTACTACAGCTTGCGTTCAGAGCCGGAGCGTGGGTGGGGAGGGACTGGTTCCACATCTCCAGCAGGAACCCTCAAGGATGTTGTAACAGCCACACAGAGAAAACATCTGCTCGTTAGCAAAGCTGCTCCGGTTCAGACGCCGACAGCACGCAAGCATGAACAAGCCCTGTGCACAGGCTACTCACGACTACATCCCCACAGTGAGCTCATGGCCTCTGCGCTTGGCCACCCGGTCCCTCCAGCATGTCCCTAACCCCCTGTGCTCAGCAGCCTCCCCCAGCTCGATGCAGTATTCTGAGGGTTTGTGGTTTCCCCCAGCCAGCTGCATCGCTGCTGGTTCTTTTTCCCCTTCCTGCAAACACACTCCCCAGCCACCAGTGCATCCCCCCCAGGTTTAGTTTCTCTGACTTTTATTTCCCATTGCTCCATCTAGCTGCCTCCACATGCCGCGTATCAGCCTTTTTTTTCCCCAAGGCCATGAGAATCTAGGAACACAATTTCCCATTCACTTCCCAGGCTGCTCCTTCCCAGGGCAAATCCTGTCTTTTCTTTTTCCCATATTTCGTCCCATATGTCTCCTCCTGGGAAGCTGTTAGCAGATCTTGCTCTCTCGGCAAAGCACGGACCTACACAGCCACCACCCTTAAATGTCCTGCAAGCAGTCCCATGACTGCTTCATCCATGGGTACAGGCTCTTCAGAGGCCTCTCGTGGAGGGACAGCAGCTTTGCCCCAGGATGGCTCACCCCTGGGGCCAGGTTCACGTGGTGGTGCTGGCCATTGAGCAAACCTGTCCTCACCCTGAGCTCTGCTTCAAGTGAGGAGTTGGAGAGACAACA